>JAJOOS010027517.1:0-18139 GCA_029582725.1 Solanum chiquidenum
GATATACTATAATCTTATATATGACATATATTATATGTCCAAAGGGTACATGAAGTTATTCTATTTTAATTGATAAAATGAGATTAAGAAGAAAAAAAATATTTCCTACGTTTTTATTTGTTAAAGTGATTTTAGAAGAAAGAAAATAAGAATAGTGTTCTTTAATAATATTTTAATTAGGAAGAAGATGTGTTTAAAAAAAAATATATATTTATTCGAAAAAGGGCATTTTTGACCCATTTTATAACTATAGGGGCATTTCTGGACCAAAGTATTGACGGTAAGGGCATTTTTGAGCCAAACTATAAACGGGGGGCATTTTTGTTCCTTTCACATAGTTTAAGGGCATTTTTGACCCTTTTCCCTTTATTTTATTTTTTTGGGGGTTTAGATATTAGAATTAAGTTTTTTGAAAGCAAAATGTTTTTGCTATTTAAGTTTTAAAATCATAATATTAAGAGCGGGTTTGAATTTCCTTAAATGTTGGTCAAATCTATTTATAAATTATTTTTAATTTTCGACAGTGTTTGACAAATTTTAAAATAAGTTAAACTTCAAAAGTAGGACTCTCCCTATTTTTTTATTTTTTGACTTAAAAGTAATTTAAGTTTGACCAAAAATATTAGCTTATAAGCTATTTTTTAAGTCGGACTCTAAAAATGTTAAATGGGTTAAGATATAAGATTAGAATGTGTCATCTTTGAGATGCTAAGTGATTTCTTCATCAATGAAGTGAATATGCATTGCAGTTTTTTTTTTCTCTACTAAGGTTTTGTTTGATTTTCTTGATAAAAGCTTTTAATAAGCCAACAAATAATATGTTTACTATATTTTTTCTTTCAAAATTTTTTTACTTTTACATAGATATTCAAAGGCGGGAGTATTGCAAAATGAATGTCCACACAATATAATTTGTGTTGTACAATAGATATTCAAACAATATATTTTATGTCCAAGTAACTTTGTTTCCAAGTAAACTTTGTGTCCAAGTTTTATATAGATTATATATGTCTCCCTTTTGTAATATGAAATAAAAAGAAGAAAATAATAGAGAAAAGTTATTGTTATTACTTTGTGTCTCTCTTTATTTATACTCTTCTTAATTTTGTACATTATCTATAATTTATAACACAAACTAATTTATTAAAAAATATAAACAAATATCATGGTGTAAAATGATGTCCACTTTGTATTGTAAAATAAATGTACACGCAAAATACTTTGTGCCTAAGTTTATACATATAATATATATATTTCTCTTCTTATAATAACAAATAAAATACAAGAACGAATGAAAAGAAAAATATTATATTTTTTATTTTCTTATGTCTTTTTTTTTTTGTATTAATATATATATAGATTATAACATCTCAAACTTTTTCACATTCTAACTTCTAAACATTGATTTTTTTTCTTTTCTCTTTTCTTTCGCCCACATTTGTTGCCTTCGAAAATCAGATTCACTATTTCTATAATATTCGGTAATTTCAAGATTCGATAAAACTTCAACGACTACTATTATTGCTCTCAAGCCATAAATGGTAGGTGACCTATGTTAACACCTTATGTAAATTTTACCATTCACATTTCAATTAAAGTAATGTGTGATAACTCATATTTACTTATATGAGTTCCTAGCACAACTAAGAATATTCATTGCAATAGTATATTCCATATTACTTTTGAGTAGACATGCAAAAAATAATTATTATAATTTTTATATCAATTTGATCATATAATAGACAAGTAGTTAAATAAAATAGTCCTCTAAATCGGTAATCAATTTGTAATAATTGATTTTTTCAGTGAGGTCATCTACAAGATGAAAATTCATTTTGATCAATCAAAATTATTGCTAGTAAATTTTTACCACTTAACCTTAAGGAGAAATCAAGATATGCATGATTTTAATAGACAAGTTGACTTGCTACACTTCTCTACTTAGTAAAAGTGATTCTTTTGTACATACTATTCTTCTCAAATATCACTTATGAAATTATAACAAATTATTATTTTTGTTGTTAATTTGCTACAATAATTGTCATGACATTTAACTATTTCTTTATATTGATAATTTCTTGTAATACCTCAAAAATTAGAAAGTTAAGTTCGAAAGAAAATTTTGAAATTTGATTACTAATGCATGTTGTATGAGCTTACCTATGAACAATATAAGGTCCTACGGTCCGTAGGAGGACAATCGTGAAAGTTGACTTGAGAAATGAAAAATGTCAAGTCTCAGATGAAGGGTCTACGGACCAACAAGACAGCCCGTAGATGTTGGCTCGTGGAAAGGGTCTTGGACTTGGAAGAATTTATGGACTCTGGATCTATGGAAGGAACCTACGAGTTGTAGGTTAGTCTACGAGCCATAGACCATAGTCTGTAGAACTTGATCAAAATGTTAGTCTCCAGTAACATGTTCTACGAATGATCAGGACGGTCCGTAGAGACTTGTACGGATCGTGGGTTAGTTTGTACATGCTCTCCGATAGTTTTTAGTTCAAGGCTTATTGGATATTTTTCTATCCTTTTAACTCCTAAAGTATGTTGTTTCAAACCTATTTCCAAATCCTATAACTGATCTTTACCCTTTAAATTATCGCATTTCCTCTTATTCACTCAAAACCCCAAAATCCTTAAGGTCTTCTTCTCCAATTCTCTTCAAATGTTTCAAAGAAAGTTTTAGGCTTCTTCAAGCTCCTTTCTCTAATCCCAAAGCTAAGATTTATCAATGGATCCTTTTCCATTCATTGAGTCCTAAGAAATTTTTAAATTTTACTTTATGATTTTACCCAAAATCTAGAATTTCGTATGATTCTTCATAGGTTCAATTGCTTATGACTCAATTCACTATATTTAATGTAATTATGCATAGTTTGATTCAAATTACATATTTTCAAGGTATTTTATATGAACTCATGTTGTATGTCTATGTTATGATCATGAATTGAAGCTTTGAAGTTATGTATGTATAAGACTATGATTCTAGGGTGCTTTTGAATAAAGTATATCATGTTTTATGAAAAATCAGGTTTATTTCCGATTGAAATATTCTTACTATGAAAAGATGATCATGATTTAGATGCTTTCGATTAAGTATCTTTTAAACATCAATTATGTTATGAAGTCATGATGTTTTAAAAGGGCTATTCTTATGATTTATGAGCCTTTATGATTGAGTTGGTGTTACTAGATTCTCACCATTTTAAAAATTAAAAGATATAAATATGATATTGTTCTTTATGATTTTCATTGAGAGTTTACTTAGCACCGAGTGTATTTGGACAATATCCAAAATCTTTGAACTACGTGCCCTTGTAAGATGTTCTGATTGTACAATTAGCTAGTGGATCCACCTTAGATTAAGAACACGATCCTTACCTTGACAAGTAGGACAATTTTTTCGGTGTGGGAGCAAGATATCAAATTTAATATTATAGCTTACATGGTCTATGTAGGTTAACGGTAAACATCCCATAAATGATATGATTTCTTACTTAGCTTATGTTTCATTACACATGCCATGACTCTTATATTGCATTGACCTGTTCATGATTTACAAACTAAACTTACCCAATTGGTATGTTTCATTTGATTATGCAATAACATAATTTTGGACTTATCGTGTTCATGTTTATGTTTTATGCATTTTTCGCATATTCAGTACATTTGAAGTACTGACCCATATATCTCATGTGCCTAATATTGTTTCATAATATAAGATCCGATGTTCCTTCATCCGACCGTGATAGATTGATCAACCTGAGTAGCAGATTGGTGAGTCCTCATGATTCGAGGACCCTGCCACTACATATCTTTTAATGTTTTCATGTCTTTTCTGTTTTCCGACTTGTTCGTGTGTTAGGGGTTTGTCCTAACCACATCTATGAATAGTAGGTGCTTATGTCAGGCTTAATATCTTTCTGTATTTCTAGCTTTGTATTCAGGTTTTCTAATATTGAGATATTTATTCTGAGACTGAAGCTTATGATTTATTTCATTTCATATGTTGTTTATTTTAGTCTCATGCTTATGTCAAGCAGTTTATTTAGAATCTCTCGGATGTTATTCACCATGCCAGGTCTAGAGGATAGTGTGGATTGTGACATATCTTTTACCATCTAAAAAGTTTGATTACTATTAATTTTCATATAGTCCTCTTATTGATTTTATATAATAAGAATATATTATAGGGTCATAATCTATCTTTTTAGTGCTCAAATTCCATAATAAATTACATAGAACAGTCTCATTCTATTTGTAAAAAAATTAACAAGTATAATTAATTAAAATGACACAATTTCTCTCAAAGCTAATACTAGTACTTTTTTAGATAAGCCATTGTTATTTATTCATAGGCATTTTGTATTTTGCAATTTTTATCAATTATATACAGGATAAGTAATTTTAGAGGCAAACAAGACATCTTTAATGATTTGAATTTGGTTAGAGTAAAATAGAAGTTCATGAAAAGATTATGCTCAACATCTTATCAAGTAACTATTGATACTAGCTGATGGTGATTTTCATTGTGTGAGAAACTTAGATTATTAAAAATCAACTTTTTGTTTTATTATTAACGTGCAATTCAAATATTATAAAAAAATTCATTAAATATTATTAAAATTCAATGGGAATAGGATCATTCCTGCTAATGAACAATAAATCATTTGCAAAAATATAAAATATTTTTTAAACAAAAGGATAAGAATATAATATTTTAATTAATTAGAAATATAAATATACTAATTATTTATAATAAAATAAAATTAATAAGAACCAAAATTTAGAAATTATTAAACTACCAAAAAAAACTATTATCAGTCGTAAAGAATTTCTCATTATATAGATTTGAAAACTTTCTTGAGAGGTCTTAAACTCGGTTTGGTTTGAATACAAATTATGATGAAATTAGTTACGATAAGTTAAGTTATGTTGAGACTAATTATGTTGGGATAAATTATGCTAATATTTTTTTTTATAGATCGTTTGGTTTATTTTACTCAAAATAATATGCATTGAATAAATTTCAAGAACAAGTTATTTGTCGACAAAAATACCTTTCATGAATATGAAAAGTGATGTATAAAAAAGGGTTAACTTGAATATCTTTGTTATTTACTTATTTTATCCCTGCATAAGTTATCTCGAGATTACTATACCATCCAAAAGGAGGAATAACTTATCTCGATACTAATTATTAATCCCGAGATAAGTTATCCCGGACTTACCAACCAAACAACAAATTAAGTGTCACTATAATATAATTCCAAAATTATTTATTTAATCCCAAAACTATTTGATGCTATCCTTCACACCAAATCACCTCTTAGTTTATTCTAATTTTGATGCAAGGTGAAAATAATATCGTAGAATTAAGTAAGTTGTTTGTAGGTCGGTCCGGACACCATAATTATTAAAAAACCAAAAACAAGAAAATAAAAATAAAAATATAAAAAGGATCCGACCCTAATTGCTTTGCTTCCGTCTCTTCTCTGTGACTGACTAACAATGAGTTCTGAGAACAGTAAAACAGAAATCCCCGACGAACAGAAATCCAGCAAAGACCATAAAGCCAACTCCTTCTTTGATGTTTACGGCCCTGAGGTCCTTTACTCTATTGCTTTTTCATCTTCTGTTGTTTATTTAGAAAAAGAAAACTTCTTTAATGGAGTACAATGGTTCTACTATTGTATCATGAATGTGAATTTTTTTTTCTTATAGTATGAGTTATTAATCGAATTGGGTCTCTCTAAAAAGGTCTAAAATAGCTTTAACACATTTTTTTTTTTTTTGTGTGTGTTTTAAAGAATGAAAAGGAAAAGAATAGTGAAGGGGGAATTTCTTTTTAGAGCTGGTGGGTTGAGTTAATTTAATTGGGTTGTCTTGGCTGGATTTTTAATTGGTAAACCTTGAAGAAAGAGCAGATTTTTGCTAATGAAAATTTTAGTACTATGAGGACATATGGAGTTTTAATTGGTAAACTTGAAGAAAGAGGAGGTTTTTGCTAATGAAAATTTAGTACTATGAGGACATATTGTTTTGATTGTGAGTTTGATGGAAATTGATTATACATGCATTAATTTTGATAATAACTAGTTCTGATAGAAACCCAAAATGTAGAAAAGAGATGAGATTAAAAAAGAGGAAAAGGAAGTATCTTTCTTAATTGATAAAAGGAATATCTTTCGTGATTTGCAGATTGAGTTCATTTAAGTGGGTTATATTGTCTAGAGTCTAGGCTTTTAACTTGTTCACTTGGAGAAGAGGAATGTTTCTGGGAAAATTAAGATTTGTATTATTGAAAATTTGGAATGCCGTGGTGACATACTGTTCCTGTTATCAGCATCATTTTCCATTTGGTGGTTGCTAGTTATTTTTCTTCTGTTTTGTTCTGGAGACGATGGGTTTGTTGTTAGTTTTTGCAGAATAATTGTGTCCGATTCATTATGATATGTCATTGTGCAAGACAAACTATTATGCATGTTTGTTGAACCTTTTATAATGTCTGTGATTGTTATTCAAGTTTTGATTGTGGTGCAGGCGAGAGCAGATATTGTTTTCAACAAACCAGAAGCCAACTCAACCTTGAATCTTCAAGTATGTTTGTAACATACTGATTGAGGTTATTTGTACTTATTTTACAAGAGGTTAGAACGTGATTTATCATGCTTAATGTGATAACACAGGACGTGCAAGGGCTTGTCACCTGGGTGCTTGCTGATGGGTTCATGCCATCGTGGGCTTTTATCAAAGTAATGTATTTCATTCCTTTCTTTGCATGTTTTCCACTTATGTCTTTATATCTGTATCAGATGCAAAAACACCTCAGTTTTTTGGAATACGCAGAGGAAAATCTGGTGAGGAGAGGTTGAGCTGTCCTTACCTTGAGATTAATCATTCAATATGGTCCATTTTAACGATTCATTGCTTCCTAGATTATTTATATATTTGATACAGATATATAAATAACCAAGCCATCAATGATTCTTTGCTAGGTGATTTGGATTATACTGAAAATGGATATTTTAACTGCAAATAGAGGTAGATTTTGCTAGTAAGGTACACAATGGAATTAGACACGCATAACTGAAGTTTAGGTGTGTACATGGTTATATAAATAAAAAATGAAGTATCTGATATTGTGAAATTTTGTACCGTTAGATTCACTTTCTGACCCACCTGTCCAAAAAGAATCAAATCCTGTCTCCTTTCTCGTCTCTTCTTAACACGTGGAATAAAGAAATCGAAGATTGCTCGAAATAGCGAGAACAATGTAAAAAAATTCAAAAGATCATATTTTTATATGATCTTTTGGTGTGAGGAAAGAATACCATGTTGTTTAGATAGTTGGACAAATGTGAATGACTCAGTTAAGTCACATTGACAACTGGCAAATATCATACCCCTCAACTTTGCCATTTAGAGTTGATATGCCCCTAGTTATAAAAGTGACTCACATATGCCCCTATTGTTACAAAATTGGCTCACATATACCCCTTACACTTACAAAAGTGATAAAATTAATTTTAAATTATTATTTTTTGATTTTTAATATTTCAAAAAATTATGTATGTGATCTTTTTCACACATAAATTATTTTTTGACTTCTTTGATTATCATTATTTGAGTTTCTTATTCTTATTTCATTTTTTCTTTCATTAAAAAGAAAGAAGTGTGAATGTAAAAAGAGAAAAAAAATCAAAACTATTTTTTTCGGCTATATTGTAATTTAGTTTTTATATTTGTAAATTTTTTTAGGACACCTATAATTATGTTTATAAGAAAATAAGTGAAAAGAATAAATTTGACCATCAAAATAATAAATTCAAATTAGCCGTTGAAAAAGTAAAAAAAAATGTGTGAAAAGGATCCCTTCTTTTGCTGTAATATTTTCCCTTGCATCTTCTTGATGCACTAATGAATTTTCCTTACTTCACAAAAAAAAGAAGAAGAGAGAATGAGTTTGTGGCAAAGATTTTCTTACTTGAGCTTCAGCTCTCTTTGAAACATTATCCAATGAAATTTCGATAATACTAAGGAAATGGTTATGGTTTACTTGCTATCGTCTCTTAAGTCATTAGCAATTCTAGGTGTTATATATCTTGAATTATTGATACACTTCACATTTGTGATTTGACGCACAGGGAGAAAGAATTTAGTTAATGTGGATGTGTTTGGTTGCCTTTGGATGGTCCCCATCAATTTTCCAGTGAATAGTATCTTCTTTAGAGACTAACACAGTTTCGTCTGTTCCTCTTTCTTTTTGCGTGCAGAATAAGCCTTTGATCCCTAAAGTGGTAATGCTGTATGTCCCTGGCCTTGATGCATCTCTATATCTATCACAGTCTAAAGTGCTCAAAGGTTTCAAAGAATGCTGTGGTGTTCCGAGGCCAGTTTTAGCTCTCAGGTTGGTAATAATTTAAATAATCAATATATTACTCTTGCGTTACTTGTTTTAATTTTTTTTTGTCACTTGTGTTAATGGAAGTTATGCTTTCCTCTTCTTATTAGTTTTTGTTTCATGGTAGTTGTGTATCAGATGGAAATCAGACAATAGATGCACTTCTCACGTGCAAATCAAAGAGGAAAAGGAAAGTAGCTGAGAACATTTCACTGAAAACCACCCAGTCATCTGAACAAGGTACGAATTTGATCCAAGAAAAACTTTCCAGAAGTCTTTGTTGCGAGTCTGCTATTTTGATTTCATTTCCGGTTAATTAGAGGTTCATTTGCTTGTAGAAGGAGGTCTAGAAATGACATGTCTGTAATGCAGGCACCATCTCCTCCAACTGTATATCAGCAGGATTGCTATGGTCTGTGTTGTACTTTATAAATTTTTCTTCACCTGTCTAAGATCTGTGTATGATACACTTTTTTCCCCTAGAAGTTTTCGGGAAAGTGTCATGGATGGTTTCTGCTAGAATGTTAAATTAGAGAAGTGGGTAAAAATTACCCTTTTCTGATCAGGTAAATGTATTTCATCAAAAGCAGATAGGCGAAGTCTGTGTACAAGGGGGCAGGGGAATACCAAAAAGTAAAAAGACCTACAAAAAGAGATTGTTTTCTATGAAAGACACTCAATCTTCTTTACAATAAGGAATCGCGAGGGTGCACTAAAAAGAAATGAGGGATAAGAGGCTACTCCTTAACTGTACAATATTCATCTGTACATCTCCAAAAGCTTTTCTGTTTCTCTCTCTCCACGCAACCCACTTCAGTGCAAGTGAGGTGACAGTTGAAGCCCAATGTCTTCTCCTTCTTTTTCTGCGTCTCCAACTGAACATTGACTCTTTAATTGGGCCTGAAATCGCCCAATAGATTCCAAACTATGTCAAGATTTCCCACCATAGCCTCGGAGGAACTGGAGGTGGAGCTGGGGGTCCTGTGGCCCTGGGAAGCTCCTGAGGTGGTAAGGACCCTGGAGGGTACTCAGAAGATGTCTCCCTCTTGGCGTAATGTTGAGATTGTGGTCGGAGATGGAAGAAGAACTGAATTCTGGGAACACTGATTGGCCAGAATAGCCTGAAGTTCAGCTTTCCTGTTTTGTACTCAATAAGTACTCAAAAGCAGGTTATGATCAATCAAATGTGGAGTTAAGAAGAATGAGATTTGATTTTCAGAAGAGCTCTTAATGATTGGGAAGTTGGGGCATTATCTACATTGTTAATTTACTGGAATCTCTTGGTGGATATCTGACTGTCCAGACAGACTTAGATGGATGCTGAATAGCAAAGGGATATTCTCAGTTAAATCTGTAAACTCGAAAAGTGAATATACCAGCGAAGGTGTCATGTTTTGTCTGGCTGGTAATTAGGCAAGCATGCTTGACCCAAGAAGAAAATACAAAGAAGAGGTTTTCAGATTTGTTCGGTTTGCCTTTTATGTGGACAGGATGGGGAAAGTAATGAACATTCATTTTTTACATTGCAAGACAACTATAAATCTGTGGCACGTGTTCTTTTGTATTTTGGGCATTAAATTGGCAATGCCAAGTGCTACCTTGATGGTACTAAGCAGCTGGAAGAGTTTTGGACAAATGGGAGGTGATGAGAACTCGTTGCATATTATACCTGCCTGTATTTGATGGACTATATGGAAAGAGAGGAATTCAATTTTTTTTTTGAAGATACTAGGAGTTCTATCCAGAAAATTAGGATGAATTGTCTTAATTTTTTATTTTTTTTGGTGTGTAAACAGAATATGTGGGGGGAAATAGGGGACCTGGTAGATCTATTAGGCAATATATAAGATTATAGGCTTATGGACGGGTGTTTATACTTTTTTGGGATTTGTAAAGTTCTTAACTTAGCATCTTTTCTGGTGTTAAGTTTGTCTTCTAATACAATTGTTACCTTACTCGAAAAATGAAGAATGAGTATTATGTAACACATAATATTAAAGTAAGATGGTTGGAATTAAAGAGTGTTACATGAGTATTATGCTACAGGAAGATATCTAAGAAGATGATAAACAAGTTTCATAGAGCGGTTGTGAGACTAGTAATATTATATGGGAGTGAATGTTGAGCCACTAAGATCAATATACATCCACGAGTGTGGATGTTAAAGATGGATGTAACATGCGAAACTGAATATGATTAGAAATGATCACATCTTAGTTGCATTAGAAATGATGACATGTGATTTGACAAACACGATAAGTAGCATACATAGAGGATAATTAGAGAAATACATCGGAAAACCTAGGTATGACTATGATTGTTACAACAAAAACAATAGCAAACATATTCAATGTGATCCCACAAGTGGGGTTTTGAGAGGGTAGGGTGTATGCAGACCGTACCCCTACCTTGTGTGAGTTAGAGAGGTTGCTTTTGATGACTATGATTGTTGAAGGTGATAAAAGAGGATGAGGTAGACCTAAAAATACACAAAAGGAAGTTATTTTGGAAGATTTAAAATCTTTGGGAATGATGCATGCTTGGCTAAGAATATAACACATGATAACAATTGATCCCCACATAAAACAATACCAACTAGCTGGAATTAAACTACTTGTTTCTGCATGGTAAGTTCGAGATTCATCTAAAAAACAGAATGAGATTGATTTAAATGAATAAAGAAGATCATAAAACTGACCTCCACCAACTGATCTAAAAAATAGGAAAGAAAAATTAACGACCCTGGCAATGTGGGTTGATGCTTACTTGATTGATTAGGTTAGTTAGATTGTTGGAGGAATAAATTGAAAAGTTAACTTCCTTCCCTCCACCACTCTCTTATGTTGTTTTTCTGCAATACCCAATTTGACAGGCACTTCTTGGGCCTCATTTGTTTGCACTTACTCGCAGTCTGAATCTGAACGATTTAGACTTCAGGCCATCAAGTGCATTTGCTTACATTGGATTTAAGTACTTATTTGGTCGGAATAGGTATTAATCATTAAGATCTTGAACAAAGTCTTAATATCAATAAAATTATTTTTGTCTAGATAATTTTCATCATCACTCTATCAACAACCACCCACTACCACCACCACTAACCAACAACCATCTGTGCTATCACAACCACCACCATCATCGCCAACTACCAACCACCTCTGCCATCACAACTCCCACTGCTTCCAACTTCCAACAATTACTGTTAGTCGCTACCACACCACTTCCATCACCACCTTTGTCACTGCCGCCGCCACCTTCATCGCCACCTTTGCCACCACTATCAATCACTACCACCACTACGCTCAATCCCTACTACCAAGTACCAACCATCTCCATCATCACAACTAACACCGACGCCAACTACCCCCAACACCATCGTCAACCACCACATATTGTTCAGCCACCACCACCAAAACTGCCAACTACTAACAACCATTTCCTCCATCACCACCACTACCAACCGCCATCATCATGTTAGTCATTACAACACCAACTATCTTCACCATCATGATTATCATCACCACTGTTAATTGCCACTAGCACCATCATCACCATCACGGCCACTACAAACCATTTCCACCCATCACTAGTGAACATAAATGTTTGTTTTTAATCAAATAATGATTTTATTAAATTTATATATTTTTCTGATATTTTATTACTTTTTATTTGAATGGTATATTTATTATGTTTTAAAATAAATAAGTTATGCACATTAAGAAATTGATAAACAAACAATTTTAATCGTTCAATGCTCAAAGACCAGCTTAAAAAAAAATCTTTCGGTGTTTGCATCTAGAGACGACATCTTAATCATTTAGATGTGCATTCCGATTTAATCTTAATGCAACCAAATGGGGCCTTCATCAACCTCTTATTCATTCAGGTGCTGAGGCTCCTAATAAGGAGACTGTGTCCTTTGCAGACCTCAAGAAGGATATACCATTTCCCATTAGTTATTATACACTTTCGGACAAGCAACTAGAAGAAAATGGATACTGTTATGAGCAACCAGGTGACATGCATTCCAAGAACTTGAAATTTATTGAATTTTTTGGTTAAGATTATTGCCAGTTGACCTTGGTATTTCATTACCCATGTAGAATTTCTTTCAACGCTTCCTGCTCCTTCAGGAACACCTCCACATGAAGTTTTGGCCCTTGACTGCGAGATGGTAATTGAACAACAATTTATTCATCACAATGTTATGATTTAGTATTTAAACGTACTTATATTGCATAATCAATGCTGTTTTTTTATCTTCATTTCCTTGCTCCTTAGATATAAATATTGGAGAGGATGAGAGAATTTTAATAATGCCGGGTAGTCATGTTTTGGATGAGATATGATTTACGGTAGCTTAACTATTTACTGCATCTAAATTTCTTTGACTTGGTTGGTGATGGGAGGAGATGTTGGTTTATGTGGTTTAATTGTGATGTTTATAGTATATGAAATATCAGTTTTGATGTAATGGTACTAAAAGTTGTGTTCAGTACAAAAGATCAAATGGCGTTGTATGAAGACCTTCTATTTTTGGTGTAATGAGGAGGGTATAGAGGATGCTGGACAGATTTTAAATTTTTTCTCTTCTTTATAAGTTTAGTAGCAATTTCTTGAGTTGGTCTTTCTTGGGTCACTGATGTAAATCTTTTTGATGGTTGCCAGCATACCCTCATTGCTGAGGAATACAACTTTACTTTATCAAAAAAAAAAAGAAAGAAAAAAATGTTGTGTTCAGACTAGTTGGACTTAGAGTTCTGATGATGGTAGAAGAAGTTCGAGTTCTAGAGATGGTATGAGAAGTATATACATCCTTTATTATCAGTATGTTCTACTGCAAATAGTCGTTGTTTTGAACCTCAAATGTGGTCTGTCTTATCTATGCTATTCAATGGTATAAAGGGTCCTCTGCTGGTTGCCACTGCGTATATATTTTATACCAAAATAATAGCTTTTAATGTATATTCTTTGGACAGGAAGACAGATATTATGTTTTCTCCTTATCTAAAAAGATATTATACTTGTTGTTCTTGATTTGTCTCTCATACATAGTTGCTTTTTTTTCCTTTTATTTATAAAGTAACATTTACTTGTTTGTCATTGTTCTTTAAACTGGAAGCTTTGCATACAAATGTCATATCATTTTGGTAAACAAATATATATTTTTGTAGTGTATTACAAGGGAAGGCTTTGAGCTTACCAGAGTGACACTAGTGGATGTTGAAGGACAGGTTTGCTTCCTCTTATTTCTTTTCTCTCTATTTTTTGTCCCTCACTTGCATTACAATGAGGTAATCTATCTTTTGCTTTATAGTTCCATTTTTTTCAAAACTGTTTCCTCATCATGTATTTTGTCCATGGCTAGTTTCTTTTCTATGTAAAAAATGCCATTTACCCTGATCTTTTTGATATCCTATTGTTTTTTTGGCCACTCGGAGGGGTGGTCCTTATTTAGTTTATATGAACCATCCTTGTCAAAAAGTTTTAATTTTAAATATGATCCAGCTGGCATATATGCTGCCATCATCATCTTTTTTCATTAAAAATCTATCAAGTCAGCTAAGTTGCGCGGGCTCTTTGCTTTTGATGCTGCACCCGTGTCAGATTCTCCAAATTACACTACTTTTGGAGATTCCGACACATCCATTCCCATTTTTGAAGAGTCCGAGCAACATAGAAAGTCACATACACATATACTGCCATTATAATTCAAGAAACAATCAACTGCACCTCAATGCTTTAGCTAGTTGGATGAATCGTCTATATCCTTCCTGCACTATTTGGGCCTGCTGCATTACTTTAGAATGAATCAACCTGCATATATATTGGGATTGTTGATTTGTATGGTTGAACCCTGTAGTTGTCCAGGCATATTTTTGAACACATGTAACAAGTTAGGACATATATATTGTCCTTTGGTCCATGCACCATATGTTAAGGGGTATTATTCCTTTGTACGTGTTTGGGCAAATTCAATGGTCTTTTTTTCTTCTTTTATCCTCCTGTATTGCCATCAAAAGTCCCTAACTTGATCTCAAATGTACCTCCCTGGCCTGTTACAAGAGATTATGATGCATGATCAATTGTCCCATGGTCTTTCAGACGATATTAATTAGCTACTTCTTTTTCTGTGTCTGAGGGGCTAATATCATCAACCAATTGCAGGTTATGCTGGATAAATTGGTCAAACCATCAAATGAAATTGTTGACTACAATACTAGGTACTTTTTATGTATGATAACTTCTAAATTTACATTTGATCACACATGCTAAATACATACTCCTCTCTTCCATTTTATGTGTCTATCTCCACGAGGTAGTGGTAAGGTCTCTGTACACTCTATCCTCCTCAAACCCACTTTGTGGGATTTCACAGGGTATGTTGTTGTTGTTCCATTTAATGTGACACTAATTTTTTATTTTTCCATTTTAAAAAGAATGACACATTTCTAATTTGGGAAATGATTTAATTTTAAACAAGTTTCAAAAGTATTATTGCCACAAATTTATTTCATGCTTAAGACCACAAGCTCCAAGTCTTTCTTTTTACCTTAAGCTCCGTACCAAGTCAAACAATGTTAGTCAAACTGGAATGGATGGAGTAGCAGATTGGAGAATCAGCGGTTTAAGACTGCACATTTCAAGATTAGATTTACTTGCTAATAGCATCAACATGTTTTTGGATTTTGTTAGCTCCTTAGATTTAGCTCAGACTACTTGTACTAGTGCTGAAATGTTTTTTGCTCTGTACTGAAGCTAACTGGTCACACCTTTTGCAATTTGGCATCTTCCTGATGCCCATTAAATGATAATCTTATCAAAAAGTCTTCCTTTTTTCCTTAATCTCCGTATTGAGTCAAACTCCGTTAGATAAATTGGATTGGATGGAGTAACAGATTGGAGAATCAGCCACCATGTGCAATTTGCTTTTCAGTGGTGTTCAAATGGTATATCCAAGTCTTAAGGCATTGCAAAAGTTAAAAATATATTTTAAAGGTTAAGTCGGGTCTAAATATAAAATTGTCCTATTTTATGAGCTGAAATTGAAATTTTGCTAGTATGCTCTCCCGACTCTCTCAAAGGAATTGAGTTTAGGCGGGAATGCATATTGCAACTCAAAAGGGTTTTGTGGTTTAGTATGCCTGAAGCCAATCTTCAATTCAGATGGCCTAGACTTTGATATCATATGAGCTGGATTTAGTGCTTCATTGACTTTTATTTGATCTTTATCAATCAAAAGAATGTCTTGCATGTTTCATGCTTGATTTAGCAAGAGTTGACTACTTTTACTCTTTTGATGGTGAGGAAGCCATGCAAATTCATTAATTGGATAAATTTGTGTATTTAGGTAATATTCAGAACTACCTAGTATAAGTCCATAGAAAAGGTTATTGACACGATATGCCATTTTTTTATAAGGGAACTAAGCCAAGATATATCTTGGGATAGATTCTTTTTGCTTCTTCTGTTTGTCTTCTTTTTACCTATATTATAACGATGGCATCCGGGCCAGTGTGTGCGCACCTCGACTATTCCACCAAGTACTTGCTACCTCCAACTAGGTTATGTACCGAGTAACTCTGTCCTCCAAAGCGTAGGCAGATCGAAAGATCACTCATCTTTTTTTGTTTATGTTGGTATTTGAACCTTGGTCGCTAAAGTGTGCACCCACTTCATTGATGACTATACCGCACCCTTGTCTGTTATTTCTTTCTCTACTATCTTTTAAGTTTTTTCGCAGTTTCCAGTCTCTCACTGCCACAAGTAATGGAAAGTGTCTTGTAAGACAGAAGGAATCAAGGAGGGGAAAAAGATGCAGAAAGAAAAAAGAATAAGAAGAGGGAACCAAGAAAAAAGATATTAACTAAAGAATCGAGCTTCATAGCCAGGGTTTAATCTCTCTCCGCAGTTTCCCTTTTCAATTTCTTTTGTTCTTTTATTTTAACTTCTTTCCTTTTAATCATTTTTCAAATTTCTTATTATTTCCAATTCTACATTTGCTTATAAAATCATTCTATTTCTCTCTCTTTTTCTTTCTATTGCCTCTCTCCTTTTTCTCTTAATATTTCTACCAATCTTATCTCCTATGGTAAATATTCTTGAAGTTTTTGACCTCCCTTAAGATCTACTCAAGTTGCCTCAAACCACACTTTCCAAGCAAGGTACTCAAAAGATGGCAGGGGAAGGGCTATGTGGGTGGTAAAATCAGTGTGTGTTGGGCTATAACTTTTATCTTCCTCTGTGTTTTTCTTTTTTATATTGTTATGGGGTGGAGCAAGTGTGATTCCATTCTCGGCTTAGTGAGGAACAATTTGGAAACAGAACTGGAAAGATAGATGATTCAGAAGCAAACAGATTTTAAGAATACAAAACTCAACAAAAGGAATTTTTGGGGGCAACTGGGCAAGATAGCTGTTTTCTTTTCATTTCTGGTTGTGTCTTAGTGTTGCTATCGATCTCTCATACGAAGAAAAGTTTCTGATTTATATTCGTAAGTTCATTTTTAAAAATTCATACCCAAAGTCGAAGAGATAGATGAGGGTTGTTTCTTTTTGGGGGGATAGGGGGTGCCCAGAGGGAGTCCGACACAGCAGGAGTTTAATTTGCTGAACTGCGCCAATTTTTTTCTGATATCAGCGAAATAAAAAATTTCTTGCTTTATAAGCTAAAATATTTGTTAAGCACAAAATACTTCATGATGAAGAAAAAAAAATATTTGTCCTAAAAGACGAAGACAAAAATACTAAATAAACTCAGGGACTTACCTTCTCTTTCTTGAAATTCTTAGTCCTTCAGTCAGTTATGTATTTCTTTTTGTGGGATAGAAACACATGCAGAAGAACTCTGTACGTGAGTTTTTAACTTAAAAGGACATTTTTAGCTAGTTTGCAGTTAAGATATATGTTCTTTCATTAACTGATAATCTTGCTTTATGTTGAGCAATCTGAACCTTTGCAGGTATAGTGGAATTACCTGTCAGATGTTGGAAGATGTGACTACCACTCTAAAAGATATCCAGGTTTATCCTTAGAGCCTTTCGTTTGCTGACCTCTTTGTCCCATTTTAGTAATCGGAAAAGAAGCAATCAGCATAAATAGTTTCTTGCAGATTTCTTGCACCTGCAAAGCAGACTGATTTGCTATACATGTCCTATTTGTTTTAGTTAACTATCTTTTCTTTCTTCAGGAGGAGTTCTTGAAAATGGTTCACAAAGCAATCAGCATAAATAGTTTCTTGCAGATTTCTTGCACCTGCAAAGCAGACTGATTTGCTATACATGTCCTATTTGTTTTAGTTAACTATCTTTTCTTTCTTCAGGAGGAGTTCTTGAAACTGGTTCACAAAGCAATCAGCATAAATAGTTTCTTGCAGATTTCTTGCACCTGCAAAGCAGACTGATTTGCTATACATGTCCTATTTGTTTTAGTTAACTATCTTTTCTTTCTTCAGGAGGAGTTCTTGAAACTGGTTCACAAAGCAATCAGCATAAATAGTTTCTTGCAGATTTCTTGCACCTGCAAAGCAGACTGATTTGCTATACATGTCCTATTTGTTTTAGTTAACTATCTTTTCTTTCTTCAGGAGGAGTTCTTGAAACTGGTTCACAAAGCAATCAGCATAAATAGTTTCTTGCAGATTTCTTGCACCTGCAAAGCAGACTGATTTGCTATACATGTCCTATTTGTTTTAGTTAACTATCTTTTCTTTCTTCAGGAGGAGTTCTTGAAA
>JAJOOS010027518.1:0-12891 GCA_029582725.1 Solanum chiquidenum
CAAATGGCTTAGTACGTGGAATGTACGAGCATGTAAGAGGAATTCTAAAACATAACATAAGCTTGAAACTTGATAAAAAGGAAACATACTTACCTCTTCTCAAACTTACTCAACTCAAGGAATACTCAAGGATACTCAAAACTACTCAAACTTACTCAACTCAGATGTACTTAAGGATAAGATACTCAACTCAGAGATAAGATACTCAACTCAAAGATAAGATACTCAACTCAAAGATATGATATTTGACTCTAGATACTCAACTTAATATGACTGAACTCATTTCAATATAAAGCAATTTAAAACAAGTGCAATATAAAGAAACAAAATGTTTAAAGCATGCTGTCAACTCTGTGTGTATGCAAGGATACAACATAACACTGAAATGTATGTAAAAATACAAATAACTGTGTATATAATAATACAATAATTTCTGTGGGAATTTCTCTAACCGACAACCATCACTTAAGAGCTATAGTGATGATACAACACTTTACCTCATGCTGCCAAGGACCATCATATACCTTGCCATCAATATAGGACCTAACTTAACTTAGTGGATCCACTAGTCTATTGTGAAAAGGGTTCATCTAAAAAGTATGACCCTTTATAACCCATGATGGCTACATGGTTTTATGGAGACGTGAGTTATCTGAACTCATGCTCGCCCCCAATTCGGTGCTCAATACTAATCCCAAAATATACTAGCTCTTATGTTTTTAAAAACAACTTCTTTCTTTGGTTTGAGATAATTACTCAAAACTTAGCTTAAAAGCTCTCTTGAAAATCATAGTTTCCTCTTTACTGAAAAACTACCTCAAAGTCTCTTTTGAAATCTCAGTTTTCTTTCTTGTTTAATTGTGAAAACATTTTCTCTTTGGAAATACATAGTCCCGATATACTCTTTTGAAGAAATGAACTCTACTCTTTACTCTTTACTCTTTGCTTAACTCAAAGCTTCAGTCTTAAAACAAAGTTAAAACATTTGTAAAAGACTTCTTAAAATATGGTTCATGCCGAATTATGGACGTACGACTCATTGCAAGGTTTTCAATAACCATAGATAGAACTCAATACTTGAAAATCAAGAACTTCAATGATACTACTCATTTCAAAGAATGCTCAACTCAGAGTTCATGCGGAATTATGAGCATGAACTACTCAACTCAATGACTCAAAGATACTTCTCATCTCAAGATTGTTCAACTTATAATGTTCATGCGGAATTATGAGCATGCAATATTCAACTCAAGGACTCAAAGATACTTCTCAGAAGGGATTAGGAACTCAACACTTAAAGGCTTAGAACTTGAAGATACCACTTCTCTGAAAGATGCTCAACTTACGAAGTTCATGCGAAATTATGGGCATGGAACAACTCGACTCGAAGGTCTACAAAAATACATGGAACTCAAGGTTATGAACATGTTATGAATTATTTCTAAGTGTTTGGAAGTAGTTTGAAGTGTTTAGAATCAAAAGGGGTGAAGATACACTTCAAACGAGCTCAACGGGACAACCGACCGAAAAGAAGTGGGAGAAGGCGACCCTGGCGCGTTCCGGGTGCGGGGTGCCAGCCCCTAACTTCAGAGACTGCATATGGGCGCACTGCAGGTGCGCTACCCCAACCCCTTGGGCGTATCTGGGGTGCGCCGCGCCAGCCTCTCCCTAGACAAAGTTTCGACGAATTTTGCCTCTCGTTTTTTTACCCTAAATCGCTTTTAATCGATTTATTTTCTCATGTTTTCCTTAGATTCAATTACCCAACCTAAGTACACACTAATACACTCAAAAAAACACTCCAAACAATCACTTTCAACTCAAGAAATCATCAAAACCCCAACAAGACAAGATTTATAATGAACCTCAAGAACACCTATCAAGAACTTAAATCCTTTAACTTTTGAGAATGAAATTACGCTGAAAATAACATGTTTGGAGTGTGGGTGAACTAATCCAACACTATGGAAGCTTACATACCTCTTAGGGATCAAACCCATGGCGACAATCCGCAACAACTCTCAAGAATTTCGACGAACACTTCGATCCTTTCTCTTTTGTCCTCTTTTCTCTTCTTGAACTCTCAACTAAAACCCTAGGCGTAAACTAGGATTATAAAACTGAACCTAATCAGATTAGACCCCTAAAATATAATTCAAAGATCTTCCCTACGGTATCTGGTATCACACCTAGATCATCCTGAGCTAGAAGTTATGGTCATTTGAAGTTGACCCAAAACTCATACTTAGCTTAACTTGCAAAATTTCAGATTTTTGTTATTTCCAATTTAATTCCTTTTGGAACTCAAGGTGCTACATCTAGTGACCTTAACACTTAAGAAATTTTAATTTCTTGGTAAAATCTCACTCACTACGAAGAACGGTTCGAGT
The DNA here is from genome assembly GCA_029582725.1 of Solanum chiquidenum. NCBI lineage: Eukaryota > Viridiplantae > Streptophyta > Magnoliopsida > Solanales > Solanaceae > Solanum > Solanum chiquidenum. The sequence goes on from JAJOOS010027518.1 coordinate 2,391, forward strand.
CTTAGTTCGAAAATTTTCTGGGGTGTTACAAGATCAGTTATAGAACTATCCATAACGTTTAAATATTCGTGGCAAATAAATTGAATCTTTTGCTACACTACAACCCCTTATGGATACTTTATAAAGATAGATACAAATTTTATTTATCGTGGCACAAGAATAATTTAATTTGCTATAAGTATATTTTTCGTGGCAGAATTTTGTATCCATTGCTATAAACAATTTTATTTTGTAGTTATAAGTATAAAATCTTAGTTACGGACCATGTAAAGTTTGTAGCTAACTATTAGCCACGCTACATCTTGCTACGCATGTTACGAAACAAAATAATGTAGCTAAAGTGTTTAGCTACAAAAAAATTTATATTCAGCTACAATGTATTTTGTAGCTTAAAGTACATTTTCTTGTAGTGCCCGTGCGCAAATAAACTATGCTACCCCATCAAATTCGATATTTCAGACTCAAAGGAGATATCAAAACATCTAACTATGGTCATCTCGATAAAAATTGGGTCTCACACTCAGCCTATGGTTTATGTTAAATTCTATAAAGGGGCTCGGGATGAGCCTAGAAGCATCGAGATATTCACCGAAGATCCTTCTAGACCAAACTCGATGCTCCAAAACTGACAAAACCATCATAATTACATTCTTAAGTCATCTTCCAAAACTTTTGATCAAAATCAACTATTAAGTTTCAAAAGCTCTCAAAACATAGAAACTTTCACAAAATCCAAACGAATAACCAGGTGACTTAATTGTCAGTCTCAACAAGTCATAAATCACTTGAGGTCACTATAGGAACGCTCTAAACAAAGAAAAGAAGATATTAACAAAGAAATGATTTGAAGGATCATTACATCTAATATATGATTATATATTCTAATCATGAATCTACCATCAAAATATTAGGGTTTTATGGAAGTGAATTAAGAATCTAAAAAAAAGGTTTCTTAATCGTTCGTAAACAAGTTAGGATTCTGATTCCACATTTGTGGAGCGTTTAAAGTATGTAAAACCACCATAGTGAGGCATCTAGTTGTTCCTCATACCTTACATCTACAATTTCAGCTTACAAGATCAAAGGTAGAGTTTTTACTACAATATCTATAATTTTGAATTCCCTCTATATTTTATCGTTGATTCTTGATTTATATCATCAATATTATGGTACTTTATACCATTAATGATATTTGATTCATATTTCGTGATTATTATGTCACATGGATTCTCTTTTAGCCCAAGTTATTTGACATAGTATTTTATATGCACTGTTTTCATGAAAAAAATAAGTTCAAGATTTTTAAGACGTGTTTCAAAAAGGTTTTCTTATTTTAAAACTTCAAGTGCATTATTTCAAGAAAATATATTTTCATAGAATTTTTTTATACCTATTTTAAAGAAAATGTTTCAAAGAACAATAGTCACTTGAAAAAATTATTACGGAAGTCTACAACTTTTCATCACAAATTGATACGATTTTGAAAAGAGAATTGACTTTTATAACGAAAACTAAGACCATTAGTATGTTTCAAATAGTTGTGGGCATAGTCTCAACATCAGTACAATTTAACAGATTAGAGAAAAGTCTCACAATTAGATTTCAAATACAGTTTTCATGATATATTATTAGTATTAGCACCAAGAGGACGCGAATTTTAAAAAATAAGTCTTATAACTACGTGTCATCATATAATTGAGTATATCGCTAGTCGATCAACTCCTTTTGCCCAAGAGGTTTAGTTAATTGATTCACATAATTAAATCGATAAGTTCTATACCCTAGAAAGTTATAGGCAGCCCTCCCCAATCGGTATGGTAAGTTAGTGCATCATGAGCTCACACGGTGTAAGAAACTCCCCAAGAAAAGTATAGTTATATTATTTTTAGTATTTTCTATTGTTGCATATATTTAGTTTCAAAGTTTTGTTGTTAAAGGACACATGTGTGTTTCACTTAACATTGTTTCAGTCTATCTTCAATGTTCTTTCAGCATGTTCAGTTTTAGCTAGTTAATTCTTTAAGTTATTTTCCATACCGTACATTTTATAGACTGATGTCACTTGACGCAGATTCAGGTACTCATGATAGCAGACACATTATTAAGACTACTTTTCTCCCGATTTGGTGAGACCTCCTTGTTTTCGATGGGCTCCAGTTTATCTTGAGTATTAGTTGTTAGTGTATATTGTTAGTACAATATTCAAGTAGCATGAGTTCTTGTCTCGGTAACCTTTCTTCAATATGTTATTGTTATGGTGAATTGTGATTTACTATTAGAAAATTACATTTGAAATGTTCTAAGTATAAAACAATTAAGAAAATACTTAGAAAGAGTCGTCACTTATTTTTTTTAAAGAAATTAAGATAACTTAATTTAAAAAGGGCTTTAATAGATAAACTTTTAAATATTTAGAGAAAAAGGGTAAGATGTTCATATTTTCACTTTGAGAAGGTGCTAGCACTCAAAGTATTCGCTAACAAACAATTATTTGACCGTTTGAAAAATATATTTGACTAACTTTTGGAAAAAAAAATATTCAAAGGTAAATAAAGTTTTTGAATCACTTGAAAAATAGCAAATTGACGTGAACATTTGGAAATGAACTTATCTAAAATGACTAATTAAATGAAAAGCATTTGATAAAAATCATTAGACCAAGTAAATCAACATAAAAGCAAATTTGGTTTATCTTTAGGGGAATTTAATTAAGTTAAAGTAGAGCTAAAGTTCGAATCCAAACAAATAAATGTAAGAGCAACTTTTACATATAGCAAACACAAAAATCATTTTTGTATGTTATAGCTATAGTTTGCATAATTGTGCTCCATAGCAAACATAAATATGTATATTTCGCTATACATATACAAAAGAAAGCAGTTGTATATAATATGTTTCTATTTCGGTATACATATACAAAAGATCAATTGTATAATATGTGTTTGTATAAAGCGAGAAAGAGAGAAAGGCAAAAGAGAACTGGGCAGGGGAATATTTGTATTGTATAATTATAAGTGTATAGGACGAAGATATATGTATTTGCATGTGTATATACAATTTTCTCTCGCTTTATACAAACAGAAACACAATTTATACATTTCTGTTTGTATAAGCGAGAGAGGCGAGGTAGAGACTAGGAAAGGAGAACGAAAATATATGTATATATATAATTTTCTCTCGCTTTATACAAACACAAACACATTTTATACATTGGCGTTTGTATAAAAGCGGGAGAGGCGAGGGAGAGAACGAGAGTGGCGAGCGAGATTCACCAGGAGAGAGGCGAAATAGCAACAATTTGCTATGGGGTACAATTAAATCAAACTATGTTTATATCATTTAATTTGAATTAATAGTTTGCTATTATATACAATTTTCCCTAAATACAATAATCAAAATAATAAACATCTAAATCAATCAAATGTCTAAAGTGGACTGTTTTGGGCCCAAAAGTAAGATTATGTTCGCCTGGACTGACTTTGGGCCTTCAATTGCTGATCACTTTGGGCTTTGGCCCATTTTTGCTCATGTATCAATTGTATATAATTGTATTGTATATAGTCATGGTATGTCAGTGTATATAATCTGTTTTTCCTTGTATATCGTATGCATATTAATTTATACAATCCATTTTGACTTCCGAGACCTGTATTTCAGCTTCCCTTTCTAATATATAAGCTTCCCTTTCCGTATATCACCAAGGTTGACTCGATAATATTGGACCTACTGACCCAACTGACGATGCAAGGCAAGAATGGAGTCCATTGGACTCTTTGGGAGAGATTTCATGCACAAAAGATAAGTATTAGCTAAAGAGGATTGATCACACCAACACAAAATTTCACAAATGAAGACACAATGACCTATGAACTCAATAACGCAATAAATTATTGTTGTAACTTGGTTCACAATGCTGACCACATTTAGATAAAAGAACAAGTTGAACAAAAGTTGTATTGCAGTAGGAATTCATTTATCTATGTAACTTAGTGAAAGCTACAAATCAACCTATTGCTAGCAACATTGCAGAGCTTAAATTGTTACACATTTTGCAAGACTCTTAACCCCACAACCTACCATTAACCATGTAACATTTTTACATCTACACAATATATTAAGAGGAGATTTTAAGAATGAAGATAAACATTTTTTGGAACCTTTTCAAATAGCATCAATCAGAAACAAAGAGATCAAATTAGGTGAGATCAAGACAAATACTTTAGATAACTACGATTTGACATCCAAAAGCAACATGAACTAATCTAATTTAAAACTCTCTTATATGGTAAAACAAATAGAGATTTACAGCTGAGACATACAGGTGATTTTTTATGGAAACAAAGACCATTCAGGGATAAAAATAAATAACTTTCTTTTTATCTAATAGGGCATCATAAGATCAGCAACGTCAAAAAAACTATAATAGTTGTCGACCCACCATGAGAGGCACCGACACTAACCCCCGGTTGGAGAACCAGCTAACTACTCACACACACAGGGGCGTAGGCACATGTAAGTCATGGTGTCCAATTGGACACCGTTCGTCCGAAAAAAATACCGTATATACAAGTAAAATGATACACGAAGTGATTAGATAACATATTTTGGACACCCTTGATGTAATAGGTTGTTGTAGCCTAGTGGTTTTAGATGCCTTTAATTGGTTTGAGACACCTTGATTAATTGGTTTGAGACACCTTGAATGAGCTAGTGCTCGCGTGTTTGAATCTCACTAGCAACAATTTCCCCCCTTTTAAAAAGAGCATTTGTTGTGCAATTTATGGACACCCTTCGTGAAATTCCTGACTTCGCCCTTGCACACACACTCTAATAAACAATCAAAACGTAAGCTGTTTCAAAGATTTTAAAATAATCTTTGAATAAATAAAAGCAAGCTGCAATAAACAATCATAATCGTCAAACAATGCGAAGTAACCCTCTAGAAACTAAAAGTCGTAGTACCCAAACTCTAAATGCATAGAATAAAGGGGATGCATTCCCAAAACATACATAGTCTAAATAGTCTAAGTCTGAAGAGATGGACTAAGAAGACTAGAGGAATCCATGGCAGCCTGAAAGAAATAGTGACCCTTGGATTCAAATGTCACGTTTCTCACAATTGAGGTCTCAAAGCAACTGTCTGAATATGCCCTGTACTCAACAAAAAAAGAGCAAGTGAGTATCAGTATGCAATCACAGTGTACTCGTAGAATCATCAGCTAGTTCCAGAATAATAAATATAAATTAGGCAACCACAAAGCCTAGACTCCCAGTCCTTAACCTGAACCGTTACACACAATAAACATGGACAATCACTATACAACAAACAAACTTGATTTTCTCATGGAACCCACATGCAAACTATTAGTGTATCAACGTGGTACCCGATCCCAGCGTTAGTATGTACGGCCCAGTCCTTAACCCTGAACCATTATGTGCAACAAACATGGACAATCATCGCACAACAAACAAACTCGGTTTTCTCATTGAACCCACAAACAAATGTACCGAGATGGTACCCAATTCACTCGTTAGTATGTACCGATGTGGTACGCGATCTAATCATTAGTATATACCGACGTGGTACGCGATCCATTCATTAGTATGTACCGACGTGGTACCCGGTCCACTTGTTAGTGTGTACCGTCATGGTGTCCGATCCACTCATCGCACACACATCGCAATCACAATCACAATGAATAGCAACCGCATTTGTACACCCAAGTAAACACATTCATTGCATGCAATGAACTAGATTCAACATTCAAATCATGTCTCTACGTCTTTCACTAATCATATATGATGCATGCAATACTAACGAAGCAATTGACAAGCACATATAACATAAATGGAAAACAAATAACCATCACCTATCTCGATTCAAGCCTTCGAACTCTACAAAACCTGACTTTTTCCCTTATTTTGAATTCCATATTATTCTGCTTTAAAATAATATAAAAATAACGCAATCAATGCCAAACAATACCCGGATTATAACCAAATCCTAAACCCTAGGCTATTTCCATGATCATCCCACTCAAACCAAGGTAACCCTAAGGTCACCCAACAAGAATTCTAAGGCTTAAGAATCACACTACCAAGGTAGGGGAGTAATTAACTTACCTTTATTGAATAAATTGGCGGAAATCAATTGAAAATTTCCCTAGGTCTTCATTCTCTCTTCCCAAAATATGTTGCAGAATTATGAGCGGTTTAGGAGAAATTTCCGAATAAACTCACGACTAATCCAGCTATAGTAGCTCCGCTATAGCAGGACCACCCGCTATAAAAACTCTGCCATAAAGGGACCACTCGATACAGTGGTTGCGCCATAACATGAACACGTGCTATAGCAGAAATTAATTCTCTCGCTATAGTAGTGTAACACCCGCTATAGAGGCTTACACGAAACATAAACTTAGATTTCTCCCTAAAACTCTCCATTTTGTACCACACCTTTGAACCTCGACTTTTAAATTAAACCTTTCATACCAAGTTTGATCTCGAGAGTTTTACTCACTCGAGTTTGATTATGAAAAGCCCTATGAATTCCTTAATATCTTAGCTAATAGAAATACTAACCCAAGCTTAGACATTTTACCTAATCCCTTCTAAGATTTTCGTAGAACTCACCTTGCTCAAATTTTGTCTTAGACTAGCCCAACCCGAAATTTTCAAGCCAATATTCCAAAAGTTTTCTTGCCTAATTTCTTTCACCAAAGGTTTATCCATAACAATCGAAAGGGTTGTTACAATAGATATCAATTTACCCATTGCTCTTCCCCTAGTGATCAAACAAGAAAACTGGCTAAGTCAAGAAGAAAGTAGTACCTGAATTCTCAAACAAATGAGGGTACTTGTCCTGCATTTCCCTCTCAATTTTTCAAGTAGCTTCCTCAACTGAACGATACTTCCATTGAACCTTCACTGATTTGATTTCATTTTTCCTCAACTTCTAGACATTTCGATCAAGAATAACAATTGGTTCCTCTTCATACGGCCAATCCTTGTCTAGTACTATCGAGTCCCACTTGATAATTTATTCTCCATCCCTATGTTACTTCTTCAACATGGACACATGGAAGACTGGGCGAACTTTAAAATAGTTGGGTGGCAACACTAACCTATAAGCTACTAGCCCCAAATTTTCAAGAATCTCAAATAAATCAATGTAACGAGGGCTAAGCTTACCTTTTTTCAAACCTCATAACTCCTTTCATTGGTGAAACTTTCTACAAAACACGCTCACCAGCTTGAAATGCCATATCCCTTACGTTACGGTCTGCATACTCATTTTATTTGTTTTGAGCTGCCAACAGTTTGATTTGGATGCTTCTTACATTTTCTTGAGCTTTCCTCACCAAATCAACATCTAAAGACTTCACATCACCAGCCTCAAACTACCCTATGGGCGATCTACATCCCCTCCCACAAAGTGCCTCGAATGATGTCATATCTATGTTGGAGTGATAACTATTGTTCTAGGAGATAACTCATATAATAGAAAGAATTGATCCCAATGACCTCTAAGGTCAATCACACATTCTCTCAACATGTCATCTAGAACCTAAATGTTCCTCTCTTTTTGAGGATGAAATGCTATGTTAAAAGTGAGTTGAGTGCCCAACGCTTCATGTAACTTACCCAGAACTTAGAAATAAATTGGGTTACTCTATTTGAGATGATAGAAAGGCGCACCTCGTGTAGCCTTAGTATCTCCTTGACATAGATCTTTGCCAACTACTGTGAGTTATAATCCACCATAATCGAAATGAAATGGGCTGATATAATCAACCTGTCAACAATAACCCGAATTGAATCATACTTCAAGGTAGGGAGATCCACCATGAAATCTATGACTATCCTTTCCCATTTCTATTCAGTTATCCTTTGTAGTAATCCTACAAAATGAGTGCGTTTGACATGGTTTTCTTCATACTTTACAGGATATTGAGATATACAATTGTTCAGAAAGATAAAAGAAGAAACCAAGTGAAATCAAGACAAAATGGGGAATGAAATAGAAAGTTAAAACTGACAGTTGAATTGTTCATCGTGACTGTGTGGTCAACAGGTCACGGTCAGATTCAACAAACAAATAATTAATCACGGCCATGAGGTAAAATGTCGCCACCGTGGAAGTTTGATCAATGTTGATCTCGCGAACGCGGTCAACACTTTTCAAACACGAAGAGTAAAAGCGTCGGTCGTTTTAGGCATAACTGAAAAATGCACGTTTTAACTCTAAGTTGCATAATACACTCATGCACAACCATTATGAAGATAATTCATCTTATCTTGGACATATCTTTGAACTTTGGCATATCTTTGAGAGCAAGCTTCCACAACCAAAACCATTAGAGTAAACATTGAGAGCTTCAATTGTGATTATTCTTAACCCTTTCTTCAACTCTATGATTTGTAATGAATATTTCTATGTGTAGTTGTTAATTGTTGATTTGGATATTGTGTTAGTCATAAACAATATTTGAGTTACAAATTTCTATCTTGTGTTTTTGTAATAAGATGAATATTCTCTTATATATGAAATGGGTCCTTATTATCTAGTCAATCTCATGCTTTAATTTTTTTCCTAAGGAATTGATCACCCCTGGGAAAGACTGATTGATGCTAATTTGAGGTGTAATTACTCATATATTAAATTTAAGCAAGAAATAGTGAAATCCTTGCATTGCCTAAATTGGATTGTCTTAGTTGATACTTAGCTAGATTTGAAAGATCTATATGAGAAATATTTGCCTACGATCGAAAGATATAGGTGGATAATTGAGATTCCAAGGCATGTTTATTTTGACCTATGATTAATTGAGATGGTATGACACTAATGTGCAATGGATCGTATAGGTGTTGATTGACTTCACAATCCCAAATCCCCTTGGTATCCTTGCTCGTAAAGCTCTTTGATCTTGCTATCATCTATCTCATATCTTTAATTCTCATGTTTGTGTTGTTACCGAAAACCCCCAAAAAACTACTTGTATCAATTGTTTGAATTCAAATTAGTAGCTTTTAATTTTTTATTTCTTCAATTGCCTAGACATTGTTCGTTGTGGGATTCGACCCTGACCTCATGCGTTGAGTACTATTTTGCATATAACTGCATACATTTCTTTTTCGAGTGTGTAATTGAACGTTATCACTTGTTTGCAATCCGTCATAAGGTCTTTTCAGAAAAATTTACCCTATTCTTGCCATGGTTTACTTTCCCGTACAAAAGATAAAAAACAATAAAATATAACAAAAGTTGCTTAAGAATTTGCATTTGCTCATAGTTAAAAGTAGGGGTGTACATGATCGGGTTGGTTCGGGTTTTTCAATTATCAAATTAAACCATTTGTGTCGAATTTTTAAATCTATAAATCAAACCAAACCAATAAAACTCGGGTTTTTCAACCTCGGGTTTTTTTGGATTTTTTGGATTTTCGGGTTTTTTCGGTAAAGTATTCATACAAACAAATACTTTACTTGTACTTCAAATATTTCTTTAATCCTATCAAAATACAACTATCTAAGGTGTTTCTTAAGAAAATAACACAAAATATGATATGAGTAATGACACTAAAATATCCAACAAAAAAATAATAATAATGAAATAGCGTAAAACAAATATTGCAAATTAACAAGTCATAATGAAAAGGCAAAAGTACTCGTTACCCCCCTGAACTTGAAGCTTTTTATACGGTGTACACCTAAACTAAATTTTGTTTTAATTACCCCCCGAACTTGTTTATTCCTCCGTCGCGTACACCTTTTTCGTCCACCTGCTCCTATTGTGACTACACGCGCGCGATAGCTGGCAAAAGTGGTGATGTGGATTTTCACCTGGATAAATAATAGCCACCTAGATAAATTAATATTGCAAAAAATAAATTTCTTAAATTTAAAATTCATTGTTTAAAAGTTATTTTTGAATAAGGGATGATTTCGCAGAACTCCTTCTGGATTTGGGTTTTTTTAGACGTGAAGTTGGTCGATTAAATTTCAAATTTGTCTGAAATTCTTACCAAGTAAGTGTTACAGTTGTTTCATTTACATTTTGCCCTATTTTTCGTTTAAAATATGCCAAATATTAAAGAAAAATGGAGATTTTACGTTTTTTTACCGTTGTAGCTTTGTGATGTGGCAAAAAATCACTTCCTCACGCGCCTAGTAGAGAGTGTTGTCAATTTCTACGCCAGGTGGACAAAAAAGGTGTACGCGACGGAGGAATAAACAAGTTCGGGGGGGTAATTAAAACGAAATTTAGTTTAGGTGTACACCGTATAAAAAGCTTCAAGTTCAGGGGGTAATGAGTACTTTTGCCTAATGAAAATGGTTATAATTTAAAAGTACTAAATCATGCTAAAATAAGTTTAATAAGTATTAGTTACATGACTAAATATTAAAGAAAATTAAAATTAGATTATGTATTTGAATTGTCTAAACCAATGTAAAATCAAAGAACAAATATTCAATATTATTGTCATTCTTAGTGTTGAAT
>JAJOOS010027519.1:0-14652 GCA_029582725.1 Solanum chiquidenum
AGTAAAAAAGGAAAAGGGGGGATTCATAACTAAAGTTAATTTGTTGATTTGTAGAAAAATGTAACAAGTAATTAGGATTTGCAGTTTGAAATATCAATATGAGATGAAACTAGGGTACATGTACTCCCCACAAGTTCTTAACATAGTAATCCCAATTATAGTAACTCTATCCTAGTGTTAACATGCAAGGTTGGTAAGTAATGTATCTCCTAAGTTATTGGTCCTCCATGTAGGGAATTTCACCATGCAACTTGGTCCTTTTACAAGTTTATGCTTTACTAACTAGTACCCTTAGCCCAGATTAGCCGTTGCATTATATGGGTTAGGCTATTAGATAGCAGATTATCACGTTAAATCTCTCTTGTTCAATCCATTTCTCATTCATTACTTCCTTTGTCCAGCAAATATGAATGAGGTTTGTTCTAACGTTGTACACCGTTAAAAATTAAAGCATTCAAAATGAAGGGATAAACAGTACATGCATAAACACTATTTTAGAGCTACTTAGTTATTGCTCATACATTGTTAATTACTCATGGTTCCTATAACCTAAGTTGTGGATTTAACTACTCATACTTGAGAATTCACAATTCATATTAAGGTTGATAAAATAAATCATGAACTTACAATTAGAATATATGAAAACCAAAATCTTGATTTGAATATCAAAAGCAAATATCATAAACTAAGATTCAAGAATTAATTGGCGAAAGTGTTTGCAAAACAATTCACAAAGTCAAAACAAAGTATCCCAAAAAGTCCTTCAACACAAAAATGAATATTACAACTATTATTTATAGAAACAAAATATTAAACCAAGTAAGAAAAGGAAATTTAGGAAATTCCATTCTGGGCAGATTCGTCGACGACTGGCCACCTACGGTCCGTTGAATGAACGAAGGCCTGTGGTCTTCTACCATTGCTCAGCAGTTGGCAAAAATAATATGGATGTCAATCAACGTTCATGACCTATGGCCCATAGGTCTAAGAATGGTTTTTTCTGTACATTTGTTGTTCAAGTACTATAACTAATCTCTCTAAAGTCATCAATGACACATCAACGATGGTCTGTTAATGGACTCACGACCCGTTAGTGGCTTCTATTTTCCCCCACTTAGTCAGCCTTTCTTAAACATTCTATTCATTCCCCCACCTACGACTCATCAACTGAATGATGGATCGTAGGTGGGCTCATCTGATCCCATTTTCCTACCGTTTCAGCTACTTTCAACTATAACAACTGCAAACCTATTTCCTGCAAAATTAGATCAAACTACCATCACATCTAATAAAAAAATGCCTAATACTCATGATGAACTCCATGTTTAATGAATCAAAAATACCATAAAATCACGGTATATCAATGGGTCGAGCGCTAAACCGATCTATTAGCACGAATGAAGACTAAACAGGGAGGAAGTGTGTTGACTTGGTCAATTGATCAATGATGACCCAAATACTATCAACACCTCCAGATGCCCAAGGAAATCTGGCCACAAAATCCATGATGATGTGATTACACTTCCACTCTGGAATGGGTAATCTATAAAACTGACCACTAGGCCACAAATGCTCTGCCTTCACTTGTCCGGAAACTAAGATAATGGGACACATATTCTTTAATATGTTTCCTTATGCCCCACAACCAATAATGCTACCTCAAGTCACGATGCATTTTCCCGGTGCCTGGATGGATAAAGTATCTAGAATCATGGGCCTCACAAAGTATTAGCTGAACCAAACCCCATCTCTCAAAACAAAAATACGACCTGAAAACCTGAAAACCCCATCTTCATCAAAGGTAAGTTAACTGGCATCACCCGCTAACACTCGGTCTTGAAGTGCAACCAAAGCCTTATCCTCAAATTGACAGTTACGGAACTAATAGAGTTGATATGGCTGAACCCCACATAGGCTAAAACACACCTAGAATTTGAGACATCCAACTAAATTGTCTGATTAATTAAGGACTGATTATAAAAAGATAAAGGTCACTCAATCGTAGATAAGAAGTTTGGAATACCCAAACTCACTACCTTCCAACTCAACGCGCCTACTACTTCATTTTCCTTGCCCGAATAGTAGAGCATAGAGAGGTCATAGTCCTTCATAATCTCAATCCAGTAATATTCCCTCGATTTAAGGTACTTCTAGATCATGAGGAATTGAACACTCTTATGATCAGTGTAGATCTCACATCAAACTTCATATAGGTAGCTCCTTCAGATTTTTAAGCGCAAAAACTACCGCCACCCAACTCCAAGTTATTGGAAGGGTAGTTGCGCTCATCTAGCCTAGGTGACTGGACACATAAGCAAAAACCCAGCTCCATTGAATAAATATACAACTCAACCTAATGTTTGATGCATCACAATAGACCATAAAACCCTCGCCCTTAACTGGACTTGGACTTTTCGGCAGAAAGAGGTGAACCAAAGAGGGGTTCACGGGCTGTGATCGGGACCATGGTACCTCACCCTTATTGTGGTTCACACCCACCTAGAAGTGGTGGACCACGGAGCCCTTCACGGGTTATGGACCACCACAAGAGCCATGGGAAGGATCGTAGAAGCAAGGCAGAACCACCCGAGCTCAAGCATCAAACCATGGACATCACCATAGGCCATGGTCTCGATAACGGGCCGTGGATGGGTCCGTCATCTTGATCCAGCAGACCCCTTGCCCCAAGTGAAGAACCACGGTGGCCTTCACGATCTGTGGTCCTTCATACGGTCCGTGAGGTGGACCGTAGGGGGAGTACCCAGGAACCAATAGACCATGGCCAAGAACCAAGACCCACTTGATGGGCCATGGTCCCAATGATGGACCGTCAGCGGCTCTGTGGTTGGCCTTCATTAGGTTTTATGTAAGGGTCGTTTTGCTCATTTCCCCTATGCATTAGGCATTTAAACTACATCATTTAATACGTAAATTGTGTTGTTTTACTCAATTTAGGCCTAATACTCTAGTCAGAACCTACCCTAAATCATTATTTACCAAAATTCATCGAAATTAGAGCCATAAAGAAGAGGAAAGTCGACCAGCCTCTCAAGAACAAGTAGAAGGTTTTCTTCAAGTTCCAGACCCAAAATTGAAGGATTCTCCGTAGATTTCATCACCAGGTATGTGGGATTTCACTAGTAGATTACTTTCATCCACTAGGTCCTTAAAATTCAGTCGGATTCTTGATTCTCTATATCTTGTTTAGACCTATGGTTTCTAAACCCTTAGAAACTGTTGTGATATAGTTGTTATAGTATCCTAAATCGAATTAGCTTTGTTTCTTTGAAAGTTTGATTAGTTCCTTGCATAAAAATCAGAACCCTTGTTGTATAAATTCTTTTAGTTCATGAATTATACTTCTAGAATAGTTAAACAGATAACAATGCTCATGTTTTTGAATGTTACATTGTCAGCACTTAACTGTTGCATTCTCAAATTTGCATGTCAGAATATTGAGCTATCCAGTATTTCAGTTATGTTGTGAATTATACATTTCATGTTGGGAGTAGACATAGAACCAAGTTGGTGTAGGGTTCAACGTAACCTCATAGTTCCAGAACTAGATGCCTCCGTAGGAGTGTTAGTCTCATCAGTGGGCATCAGATTTAGTGATCACGCCAGTCATTCCTTTATACCCCTGGAAAGGTATATTGGGTCATTTCAATGGGGAATATACATTAGACTCCACATTTAGCTCACTTGGTTTTATGTCAGTTAATAGTAGCTCCCATAGTCAGACTCTAGTGCATTTGACCCCGTTTTCAGTTTATACTTCAGTATTCAGTCCCAGCATGTTATATTCATAATTAGTACTTGGTCATTGCATTTAGCTCAGGTTTCAGTTATACTTTAGCATTTATATTTTCTCCAGATTATATTATTGCTCAGTTATGCATTGTTCAGCTTATACATTTTGTTCAGCTATTATCTATATCATGCATTCTTAGTACATTCTAAGTACTGACACATACTCTTCGCTACATCATTTCATGATATAGGTTCATGTATTCAGAATCCAGACATGCATATCATTTTTCAGTCTTTTATTTAGTTTTCACTTTTCTTAGAGTTAGTTGGGGCATGTCCTAGTAACTCTAATCAGTTAGAGGCTTTGCAGACATAGTAATAGAATCAGCTTGACTTATTAAGTTTATCTTTCACTGGTATTGAACTCTTAGTCAGTTTAATATATTCAGATCTATTTTGGGTATTCCCCTAACCCAATACCTACTATTTTAGCTTTCGCGTAGTATTTATTTTACTTAGTTATTTTATAATATTCTTATGATATGACATACACAGGGTTAACTTGGGGTCACTCGTCATCCTAGGTCCCGTGTCGCATCAAAGGAGTAGCCTCGGGGTGTGACAAACTTGGTATCAGAGCATTAGATTCAAGATTCTTAGGATGTCTAAAAACCACACTAAGTAGAGTCTCTTTCATGCTTGTGAAGTGCACCACATCTATGAGAGGCAGGCTACGAAGTGTTTTATGAAAAACTTAACTTTCTTTGCTATTCTTATCGTGTGTGAGGCATGATCAAACTTCTCCTTTCTAACTCATCGTTATGTGTTTCAGATCATGCCTCGTTGTAGAGTTTATGCATGGAATGCTAATGCACACAATGCTAACATAGTTCCTTCAGTCACAAACCTTGAGGTTTTGAATGCAGAATTTCATAATGCGATCTAGCTCTTGGCTCAGAGTGTAGCCAATCAGAACAATCAGCAGGCCCTAGCTTTTACAGATATAAATGGTGGATCAGTGGCAGCTAGGGTTCAAGATTTTGTTCGAATGAATCCACCTGATTTTCTAGGGTCGCAAGTTGGTAAGAGCCGACAGAACTTTATTGATAAGGCTAAGAAATTTTTTGGAGTGACGCAAGTGACTGGTAATGATAGGGTGGAGTTAGCATCCTACCTGCTTAAGTATGTATCTTACATTTGGTTCACTCATTCGAAACAAAAAATGGGGTGCAGATGCAGCTCTTATGACTTGGGAGTGTTTTACCGGAGCTTTTCTGGATGAGTTCTTCCCTAGAGAGTTGAGAGAATCCAAGGAACCAAAGTTTATGAACTTAATGCAGGGTTCAATGTCCGTCCAACAGTATGGGCTGAAGTTCACCCAACTCTACAGGTATGATCCACATATGGTTGTCGATCCAAGGGTACAAATGAGTAACTGCCTATTTGGGGTATCTGACTTGCAGAAGACAGAGCACAAGAATGCTATGTTGTTAGAGGATATAAATATCTCTAGGATTATGACTCATGCTCAGTAGGTTAAGGGAGATAAGCTTAGGGAAATGACTAAGTACAATAATATGGCTACAATAGGGAACTATGAGTACTCTCAGCAAAAATCAGGTGGTGGAAATCACTCATAATTTTAACAGAGGTCTATAGACCCAGCACCTTCATAAGTTAGTGCTCCATCCTCTAGGTTTTGAAAGGTTCTAAAAGGTAGGGTAGTAGGCTCTAAGTCTCAAGATAGTACTTCAGGTAACAGGACTTTCCCAAGTTGTCCAAAGTGTGGGAAGAACCATCTGGGCGAGTGTCTTGCTAGCAAGGAAGGATACTTTGGGTGTGATCATTCTGGCCATAGGTTGAAGGATTTCCCTTCTTCTGGGTAGGGGCAAGGAGGTAACAATTATAGGGCTCAGTCTACAGCTCTAGCAGCACCAGTGGGTCGCTCAACTCAGAAGGGTGCTTCATCTGGTAGAGGTGGCGGTTAGCGCCAGAATAGGTTGTATGCTCTCCAGTCTCGGCAGGACCAAGAGAATTGTGGTAACTGGTACATTATGACTCTTTCATTTGGATGTTTATGCATTGTCAAAACCAGGGGCTACTCTTTCTTTTGTAACTCCCTATACAGTAGTAAAGTTTGGTGTCAGTCAAGAAACTCTTTAAGAACCCTAGTAGTCAATCTCTACTCTAGTTGATGACCTAGTTATAGCTAGCCGGTTAAAGAGAAAGTCACCTCATCAGATCTTGTAGAGTTATAAATGGTAGATTTTGATATCATTCTAGGCATGGACTGGTTACATTAATGTTATACCTCAGTCAATTATAGAACTAGGATTGTTCGGTTTCAGTTTCCAAATGAGCTAGCCTTAGAATGGAAGGGTAGTATCTCAGTGCCTGTAGGTAGATTTATCTCTTACCTTAGGTCAAGGAAGATGATCTCTAAAGGGTATATCTATCATCTTGTTTGGGTTAAGGATTCAAACTCCGAAACCCCAACTTTTGAGTCATTCCTGATAGTAAATGAGTTTCCAAAAGTGTTTCTAGAATATATTCCTAGAGTTCCTCCCGAAAGGAAAATTGACTTCGGAATAGATCTCCTTCTAGATACCTAGCCCATTTTGATTCCTCCTTACAGAATGGCTCCAGCTAAGCTTAAGGAATTGAAAGAACAGTTGAAAGACCTTCTAGACAAGGGCTTCATAAGAACCTGTATCTCTCCATGGGGTGGTCCAGTGTTGTTCGTGAAAAAGAAATATAGTTCTCTCAGAATGTGCATTGACTATCGGCAGTTGAACAAAGTCACATTCAAGAATAAGTATCCCATCCCCAAGATTATTGACTTGTTCGACCAACTTCAGGGTGCTAGTTATTTTTCGAAGATAGACCTCAGATCTGTCTATCATCAGCTCAAAGTCAGAAATAGTGACATTCCAAAGACAACTTTCAGAACTTGGTATAGTCATTATGAATTTGTAGTTATGTTGTTTAGACTAAGAAATGCTCTTGCAGCTTTCATGGACATAATGAATAGGGTGTTCAAACATTTTTTGGAATTGTTCATTATTGTCTTTATTGATGATATCCTCATTTATTCTCGGAATGAGGAGGAGCATGCGACTCATCTAAGAGTTGTTCTGCAAACTCTCAAGGATTCCTAGTTATTCGCTAAAGTTTAGAAAATGTAAATTCTTGCTACAGTCGGTCACTTTCCTTGGTCGTGTGGTATCTAGCAAAGGAATCTGAGTGGATTCCTAGAAAATAAAGGCAGTGAAGCAATGAACAAGACCCACCTCTCCAATAGATATTAGAAGTTTCTTGGGTTTGGCCGGATATTATAGCAGATTTATGGAAGGATTTTCATCCATAGCTTTCCCATTGACCAAGTTTACTAAAAAAAGGTCAAGTTTCAGTGGTCAAATGAGTGTGAGAAATTCTTTTTCAGAAGTGAAGACCAGGTTGACTACAACACCCGTCTTGAATCTACTAGGTTGTTCAGACGACTATGTGATTTATTGTGATGCATCCAAGGTCATCCTAGATTGTGTGTTGATGCAACGAGGTAAGGTTATAGCTTATGCTTCTAGACAGAATAAGGTCCATCAGAAGAACTACCCAACTCATGACCTTGAACTTGCAGCCATAGTATTTACCCTAAAGATTTGGAGACACTAATTTTATGGTCTTCATGTTGATGTGTTCATAAATCATAAGAGCCTCCAATATGTGTTCACCCAGAAAGAATTAAATCTTCACCAAAGGAGGTGGATTGAATTCCTCAAAGACTATGACATGAATGTGCTTTACCATCATGGTAAGGCCAATACAGTAGTTAATGCTCTCAGCAGACTGTCTATGGGTAGTGTGGCACATGTTGAGGAAGAAAAGAAAGAGTTAGCTAAAGATGTTCACCGGCTTGCTTTCTTAGGAGTTTGCCTTACGTACATATCATATGGTGGTGTGATAGTTCAGAATGGGTCAGAATCTTCATTGGTAGCAAAGGTTAAGGAAAAAACAAGACAACGATCTTATAACACTTCAGTGGTGTAGTTCATCAGCAGAAATTTGAGGTTTTCTCCCAAGGGGAAGATGGTGTGCTTCATTACCAGGGTCACCTATGTGTTCCTAAGGTGGTGTGTTGAAGCAGCAGATCCTTACAGAAGCACATAACTCCAGCTATTCTCTCCACCTAGGTGCCACTCAAATGTACCATCATATGGGGGGAAGTCTTTTAGTGGAATGGAATGAAGAGGGATATAGCAGACTTTGTGGCTAAGTGTCCTAACTATCAACAAGTTAAGGTAGAACATCAGAAACCAGGAGGTATGACTCAAGAGATTAACATTCCTACATGGAAGTGGGAAGTGATAAACGTGGACTTCATGGTAGGTTTACCTCGTACTCATAGATAGCATGACTACATTTCGATGATAGTGGACAGAGTTACTAAGTTTGCTCACATCATAGCTGTCAAGACTATAGATTCAACAAAGGACTATGCTAAATTCTACATCAATGAGATATTCAAGTTACATGGGGTTTTGTTGTCTATTAACTCAGATAGAGGTCCTCAGTCTACCTCTCATTTCTAGAAATCATTTCAGAAAGGTCTTAGTACTCAGGTAAATCTCAGTACAACATTTCATCCACAGACGGCTAGTCAGGAAGAGCATACCATTCATACCTTAGAGGACATGTTGAGAGCTTACGTGATCGATTTCAAGGGAAATTGGGATGATCACGTACCTCTTATAGAGTTTGCCTATAATAATAGCTATCATTCCAGTATTCAGATGGCCACTTATAGAGTTTGCCTATAATAATAGCTATTTTTAGTATGCTCATGATTATGCCAGCAGGGTTAGCTTGGGGTCACTTGTGATCTTAGATCCCGTGTACGCATCTAGGGGGTTGCCTTGGGGCGTGACAAACTTGGTATCAGAGCACTAGGTTTAAGTGTCCTAGGATGTCTGAAAAGTCACACTAAGTAGAGTCTTTTTTATGGGTATGAAGTGCACCACATTTAATGAGAGGGAGGCTACAAAGTGTTTTAGGAAAAATCTTCATTTTCTTGTTACTCTTATCGTGCGTAAGGTATGATCTAATTCCATTTTTACTCGATGTTCTATGTTTCATATCATGCCTCAACGTAAGGCTAACACCAGGAATGTGAATGCCAGGAACACAAACGCAGCCCCTCCAGTCCCAGAACAAGAAGTCTCAAATTCAGAATTCAGGAATACCATCCAAATGTAGGCTCAGAGTGTGGCCAACCAAAATAATCAGTGGGTTCAAGCTCCTGTGAATTCAAATGATGGATCAGCAGCACCGAGGGTCCGTGACTTTGTTAGGATGAGTCTGCCTGAGTTCTTAGGATCGTAGACTGGTGTAGATCCCTAGAATTTCTTAGATGAGATCAAGAATATCTTTGAGGTGATGCAGGTCACTGTGAATGATCGGGTTGAGTTGGTATCTTACCAGCTGAAAGATGTGGCTCATATCTGGTACACTCAGTGGAAAGAAAACAGGGGTACAATGCCGCTCCTATTACTTGGGATTGCTTCAGCGAAACCTTTCTGGATAGGTTCTTCTCAAGAGAGTTAAGGGCGACAAAAACTCAGGAATTTATGAACCTGAGACAAGGTAATATGACGGTCCAAGAGTATGGGCTCAAGTTTACCAAACTCTCCAGGTATGCTCCTCATATGGTTGTTTATTCCAGAGATCAGATGAATAAGTTCTTTTATGGAGTGTCAGATTTGGTGAAAATAGAGTGCAGAAATGCTATGTTACTGGGAGATATGAGTATCGCTAGGCTTATAACTCACACTCAGCAGGTTGGGGTGATAAGTTTAGGGAACATGCTAAGGATAGTAAGAAAGCAAGAACATGCAACTATGAGTATTCCCAATTGAAATCGGGTGGTGGAAATTGCTCACAGTTTCAGTAGAAGTCTTCAACTCCAGCACCTTCATCAGCCAGTATTACATCTTCCAAGTTTCGGAATAATCAGAAAGGTGGAGCATCAGGCTCTAAGTCTCAAGGTAGTATTTTAGGCACCAAAACCTACCCAACTTTCCCTAAGTGTGGTAAGAACCATCCGAGCGAGTGTCTTGCAGGAAAAGAAGGATGCTTTGGGTATGGTCAGTCTGGTCACAGGTTGAGGGATTATCCTACTAAGCAGGGTCAAAGAGACAATGCTAATCGAGCCCAGTCTACAACTTCAGCAGCACCAGTAGGTCTCCTGACTCAGTAGGGTAACCTTTCTTGTACAGGTGGCGGACAGTGCCAAAATAGGCTATATGCTCTTCAGGCTTGCCAAGATTAGGAAGATTCTTTTGATGTAGTCACTGGTACGTTACGAGTCTTTAATCTCAATGTTTATGCTTTGTTAGATCCAGGGCTACTCTTTCCTCTGTTACTCATTTTATAGCAGGTAAGTTTGATGTTAGTCCAGAAACACTCTCATAACCCTTCTCAGTCTCTACTCCAGTCGATGACCCAGTTATAGCTAGACATGTAGATAGAAATTAACCTGTCACAGTCTCCAAGAAAGTCACCTCAGCAGATCTTGTAGAGTTAGAAATGGTAGACTTCGATATCATTCTAGGCATGGATTGGTTGCATTCATATTATGCATCAGTCGATCGTAGAACTAGGATTGTTCGTTTTCAGTTTCTAGACGAACCAATCTTGGAATGGAAGGGTAGTAGCTTAGCTCCTATGGGTCATATCATTTCTTACCTTAAGGCTAGAAAGATGATCTCTAAGGGTTATATCTATCATCTAGTTCAGGTTAAGGATTCAAGTTCCGAAACCCCAATTGTTGAGTCAGCGCCAGTGGTTAATGAGTTTCCAGAAGATCTTCCCGGAGTTCCTCCCTATAGGGAAATAGACTTTGGAATTGATCTCCTTCCAGATACCCAGCCTATTTCTATTCCTCTTGATAGAATGGCTCCAGCTGAGCTTAAGGAATTGAAGGAGCAGTTGGAAGACCTTCTAGACAAGTGCTTCACCAAACCTAGTATTTCGCAATGGGGTGCACCAATGTTGTTCATAAAGAAGAAAGATGTTTCTCTCAGAATATGCATTAACTATAGGCAGTTGAACAAGGCCATATTCAAGAATAAGTATCCCATCCCGAGGATTGATGACTTGTTTGACAAACTTCTGGGTGCTAGCCATTTCTCAAAAATAGACCTCAGATCCGGTTATCATCAGCTCAGACAGAGATAGTGACATTCTGAAGATAGACTTCAGGACTCGGTATGGTCATTACAAATTTGTAGTCATGTCATTTGGACTAACCAATGCTCCTGCAGCTTTTATGGATTTGATGAATAGAGTGTTCAAGCATTACTTAGACTTGTTCGTTATTGTCTTTATTGATGATATCCTCATTTACTCTAGGAATGAGGAACAATATGCAAGTCATTTGAGAATTATTCTACAAACTCTCAAAGATCGCCAGTTATTTACAAAATTTAACAAGTGTGAGTTTTGGTTGTAGTCGGTTGCTTTTGTTGGGCATATAGTGTCTAGTGATGGGATTCGAGTAGATTCCTAGAAGATAGAAGAAGTGAAACAATGGCCCAGACCTACCTCTTCTACAGATATCAGAAGTTTCTTGGGTCTAGCGGGTTATTATAGAAGGTTCGTGGAAGGAATCTCATCCATAGCCTCACCATTGAGTAGGTTGACTCAGAAGATGGTCAAGTTTCAGTGGTCAGAAGATTGTGAGAAAAGCTTCGCAAAATTGAAAACTAGGTTCACTACAACTCCTATTTTGACTCTACCAGAGGGTTCAGATGGTTATGTGATTTATTGTGATGCATCCAGAGTCGGACTAGGTTGTGTGTTGATGCAGCAAGGTAAGTTATAGCTTATTCTTCCATACATCTTAAGGTGCATGAGAAGAATTATCCAACTCATGACCTCGAGCTTGCAAAAGTGGTATTTGCACTCAAGATTTGGAGACACTACTTATATGGTGTTCATGTAGATGTGTTCACAGACCATAAGAGCCTCCAGTATGTATTCACCCAGAAAGAGTTGAATCTTCGCCAGAGAAGGTGGCTTGAGTTCCTCAAAGATTATGATATGAGCGTGCATTACCATCCAGCTAAGGCAAATGTAGTAGCAGATGATCTTACCAGATTATCGATGGGTAGTGTAGCACATGTTGAGGAAGAAAGAAGTGAGCTAGCAAAGGATGTTCACAGACTTGTTGGCCTAGGAGTTCGTCTTATGAGCATATCAGATGGTGGTGTAATGATTCAGAATGGGAAGCAATCTTCTTTTATAGTAGATGTTACGGAAAAGAAAGACAATGATCCAATCTTGTTTGAACTTAAGGTGCAGTCCACAATTAGAGAGTGGAGGTTTTCTCCCAAGGGGGAGATGGTGTACTTAGCTATCAGGGTAGATTGTGTGTTCCTGATGTGGATGAATTGAGACAACATATTCTTGTAGAGGCCTATAACTCTAGATATTCTATTCAGCCAAGTGCCACTAAGATGTACCGCGATCTGCGGGAAGTCTATTGATGGAATGGTATGAAAAGAGATATAGAAGACTTTGAGGTTAAGTGCCCCAATTGACAGGAAGTCAAGGAAGAACATCAAAAACCAGAAGGTATGACTCAAGAGATTTACATTCCTACTTGGAAGTGGGAAGTGATCAACATAGACTTCATCACAGGTTTACCTCGTACTCGCACACAACATGACTCAATTAGGGTGATAGTTGACAGAGTTACTAAATCTTCTCACTTTTTGGCGGTCAAGATTACAGATTCGGCGGAGGACTACGCCAAGCTTTATATTAATGAGTTTGTGAGGTTGGATGGGGTTCCCTTGTCTATCATCTCAGATAGAGGTCCTCAGTTTACTTCTCATTTCTTGAAGTCATTTCAGAAAGGTCTTGGTACGCAGGTTAATCTTAGCACAGCATTTCATCCCCAAATGGATGGTTAGGCAGAGCATACCATTCAAACCTTAGAGGACATATTGAGAGCTTGTGTGATTGATTCAAGGGTAGTTGGGATGATCACCTTCCTCTTATTGAGTTCGCCTACAACAATAATTACTATTCCAGCATTCAGATGGCCCCTTATGGGCGTAGATGCAGATCTCATGTTGGTTGGTTTGATGTAGATGAAGTAGCCTTGATAGGGCCAGATTTAGTCCTTTATGCTATGGATAAAGTGAAACTTATTAGAGATAGACTTAAGACATCCAGAGTCGCCAGAAATCTTATGCAGATGTAAGGATAAGGGAACTAGAGTTCCAAGTTGAAGATTGGGTTTTCCTAAAGGGGTCATCTATGAAGGGGGTGATGAGATTTGGCAAGAGAGGGAAGCTTAGTCCCAGATACGTAGGCCCTTACCGTATCTTGAAAAGGATTGGTAAAGTGTCTTATGAGCTAGAGTTGCCAGCTGATTTAGCAGCAGTGCATCCAGTCTTTCACATTTCACTATTGAAGAAGTGTGTGGGTGATCCAGCATCTGTGGTGCCATTAGAGAGTGTAGTTGTAAAAGATAGCCTTTCTTACAATGATGTACCAGTTGAGATTCTTGATCGTAAGGTTAGAAGATTGAGAAACAAGGAAGTCACTTTAGTCAAGGTTTGGTGGAGGAGTCAGTCCGTAGAGGGAGCTACTTGGGAAGCAGAAGCAGCCAGGAAAGCCCAGTATCCTCACCTCTTCCCTTCCGAATCCATTCCAGCTTGAGGTAATAGTTCCTCTTCAGTTTTTCAGTCATTCATGCATGAAATCAGTCTTAGTATCATGTTCCTTCAGTTTGTACTTGCATTTTGAGCATATTTGCATGTTTTTTTAACTCAGTTCAGTCAGAAATCAGCCTTTAGTGTTTAGTGGCAGGGTTGCAGCTCATTCCCTCCATTTCAGCTAGTTTAGTCTACATTTGAGGGTGAATGATCCCAAGGGGGAGATATTGTAACACCTTGAAAACCAGGCCTAGAAAAAAATTGTAGAAATATACCTGAAACTGTGAACCACGGCAGGGTTCACAGACAGTGATAGGGCCCACGATCCATAGACCTGCCCGTGGTCTTGACTTGGAAGTCACCTGGTCCAGACATCATACCACGAGCACCTTCACGGTCCGTGGTCTTGATGACGGGCCGTGGTGGCGCTCATAGAGTCGAAGCAGTGAAACTCCCTAGCTAGTCCCTTAGACCCCCCACGCCTAAGAGAGGACCACGAGGATCTTCACAATTTGTGGTCCTCCACACGTCCCGTGGGGGCATCCGTAGAGCCTTACCAGTAAGCCCCCTAGCTAGTCCTTCCAGACCACAGCCCAAGTTGAGACCACATACACTTTCACGGTCTGTGGTCCTTCACACGGTCCGTGGTATGTCTCGTGGACTCATACCCTCAGCTAGTGGTCAATAAGTCCAGACCACGACCGACTTCATGGTCCGTGGTCCCTTTCACGGTCCGTGAAGATGGCCATGGTCAGCCCGTCTGCAGTGTAAGTCAGTTTTATTTTGGTCTTTTCCTTATTCGTTGGACACCTAAACTACGTAGTTTTAACCCTAAATTTAGTGGTTTAAGTTAGGTTAAGCCTCGAAATATAACCAGAACTTACCTAAGTCAGATCTTTAATCAAAACCTAGAAAATTAGAAGCGAAAGGAGAGAAAGAGGCGACCAACCCTAAGTTAAAGAACGCAGCAACTTTCCTCCGTTCCAGCCCCAAAATCAAAATATTTCTCTATGGAATTTGTCACCGGGTATGTGGGATTTCACTAGTGGGTTCCTTTCACCCATTAGGTCCCTAGTTTTCAATCAGTTTCTTGATTCCCTTATTATGACTAGACCTAGGGTTTCTTGAATGTTAGAATTATTTGGTTCTTAGCTGTTAGAATGATCCAAATCAGATTAGT
>JAJOOS010027520.1:0-13258 GCA_029582725.1 Solanum chiquidenum
TCATATTTCAGAAGTTAGAGGGAGTTTAAACAATTTCAAGCTTTTGGCGATTATAAAAAGATGAGCTAAATTCTACGGTAGTTATCCACTATTAAACAAACGCCTTAAGAAATAATAAATAATAAGGTAATATTATATTATATTTTAAATATATTAAATTTAATGCTTTGGAAAATGTATTAAATATTGAATAATATCTAATAAATAGTAAGATAAAATAGACACAAATAAATAAATAATTCATTGATTTTTAAATTGGACAAATATTGTTTGACATCTATTTTTAGTACAATAGGCAAATAAAAAAGGACGAAAGAAGTAATTGATATCTTACTGTTTTCTACAACCGCGCGAAGCACGGATAAGTTCTCTAGTTGGTTAATAAATTAGGAAAGTAAAATATTTAGAAACTTACGGTTATTAACAATAAAACAATATTTAGAAACTTACCATATTCGACAGTAAAACAATATTTAGAAACTTACGGTTGCATTTTGTTGATTATTTTGTTCAGGGTCTACAACTTAATATCTGACATGCATGAGGAATACTTTCATTGACCAATCTTTCAAACTCATCTAGTTAAAAACTTTGTTCTATGTTCAATTTTACTTATTTATTATTCTAAAAAATATATTTTTAACTTTTATTTGTTATTTTTAATATTATTAAATAGAATTTTTTTTTCATATTTTTATTTTAATTTTTAAATAACACTATTTACTTATTTTTCAAATTATTTTGTAAATAATAAATACCTAATACAGTAAAACCTAATGCAAGAATTGAGAAAATTGTAGCCGCGAAGTATAATTTTCTTAAACTGTAGCTATAATACCTAATACAGCAAAATCTCACTAGATTAATATAGGTGGGACCATGAAATATTATTATTATGTATAGATATTATTTAATCGATAAATTAATATTTATTAATTTAAAGAGTATTTTAACACCATAAAATTCCTTCGGGGATGAATTCTTAGAGAACTTAAATGAACTCACTTGTGAAAACGTCATTCATTAACTTGAAGTCATGATTAATGATCTTGGTTACCACAATAAATTGGACGTTAATAACTGTTGGATGGGTGAAAATGATACATGTTCAGAGATCCAGAACTTAGAAGAAATTGTGAATACCATTGGAAAAAACAATGTTAATGATAAAGTTGAAGATAGTACAATACCTTGGGGAACCAGTCATGAGTAAGGAAACACTTAATGCAGCTAGAACTCTACACAATTTTATGGTGCAGTTCGAAAAGACAACACAATAACGTTTGGATGCAATAAAAAATGTCAGCGATGACCTTCAACTAGATTTAAATTTTAACTAAAAACAGAACACAATAGAATCATATTTCACTAAATTTTCTTAGATATATTTGTACCTTTAAAGAATTATTAATTTATAACATTAATGGGATCATATATTTATATAGGAGTCTTCTGAAAATATATTATCTTATTATCTTATCGAAATAAGTGATTTTCTCCATTAACCCAAGTTGGGACCAGAGGAAAAATTATCTTAAAAAGATTATTAATTAATTAAATATTAATTTAATAAGATTTTACTGTATAAGCTAAATATTTGTTATTCTGCATGATTTTTCCTTAATATAATCCCAAAACTAGAACACATGAGCTCACATAAATTATGGCAACTAGATTTCAAATTTAAAATCTTCATAATTTTACTTTCATTCTTCAATGCTAGTCACATCGAGATAAAAGTGTGAATATAATATCCGTATGTCAGTAGGAGTTGCTAAATATTGAGTAAGAATACAAATAACTATAATCCAACTAACAACCATTGAAAATTGTGATGGGACGTATAAAATTTTTCTATTTGAAACTTTTGGTATGAAGTATTTTTTTCTAAAATAAGTTTTATTTTATATAACGCAAATTTAAATTAATAGAAAGCTTAATAAATTAATTGAATATATCAAATACCAAGTTGAAAAAAAACTCACCTGGTTTCATATATTCTTCCTGGAAATATTATTTATTTCTTGTCCCAATTGATTGTCTAACTTATTTTTTTGGTTTATCCCAAGAAATATGTATTTTTTAAAATTTTTAATATCCTACATGATAAGTTTAAGATTAGAAGATTTAAAAAGACTATACATTTTTAATTTAAGACTATAACATTCAAAAATATTTTATTTCTAAAATTACATGTTTAGTCACACTAATATACAAGACACTTGAATTAAAACGGAGGGAATAGTTAAAACAACTGCTCATACTAAAAACCATAATCATTTTATAAAGGAATATTTTTTGTGTGATTTTTTTAAAATGTAATAATCTAATTATGGTTCACCTTCTACTAGACTACTACGCATGCATATGTATGTTTGTGATTGCTTTATGAGAAATTTATAGAAAAACTATACCAAAAATGATTTTCCCAGAAAATTGAGCACCGATCGTGTCATATCATAGATATAATTAAATACAAATTGACAATGATGAAAATCATGCTTAACTTGAAGATGACAGAAATTATTATGGTTTGCCTTCTTTTTTCTAGTGGAATTTACTATATTTTAAAAAAAGTAAACATTCTATTCTGGTATCTATGATGTCCAAGAACTCATAATAACAACTTCCCTTTTTAACCTTTTAATTGTATTTTTAAAAACAATAGCACGTTAAGAATCCATGATCCCTACCTGTTTATAACTTCACAAAATAAAAATAATATGGACCCATTGAATATACTTGTGCAAAAAAAAGTACTTTGTTTACTTTTACTTGTGCAGCATTTCAAAAACAAATTTCACCTACACTAATAACTTTTAACATATTAAGACAAGACAATTATTTGAGTGGAAGCTAAACTCGTAGAATATATATGTCATGCCTACTTTAATTGCTACCAATAATAATAAAGAATATTGAAAGCAACAAGAGAAGAAGGCATTAATCTTGTCCGTGAAAGCAAAGGAACTGGTCCCATGAAAAGTATAGTAAGTGTAGGTAGTTGTTTCAAAGAAAGTATACACAAAACCAAAAATAGACAACAGTGGAACAAAACAGAGTAAAAATACTAAAAGAGGAAGCAAAGACCTAAGAAAGGGTCAATGCAAAGGCAAATAAGGCAAAAGGCATGTAAATGAGGGAACATTCCCTAACTAAAGTTTGCAACCTTTCTTGTTTCACGAGTTGAACAGATTATATTTTCATGAGCTAGTTTTGCCACTTATAACAAGATCTATTAGGCCTTGAAAAAGTTTCAACCCGCTTTAATTTTCTCTCAAATTATTAAATTGTCACATCTCAACTAGTCCTCAAGTATTATGCAAGTGTTGGATGGCGCCTCTCAAGATTGTTACACAACTCAGTAGCATTTGTATATATACCATGTATGAGAATTCGGTAACTTAATGTTATAAGAACAAAATGTTGAAGCAAAACCAAAGGTACAGTCCAAAATTATGAACAAATTGGCAAAGTGCACCTGATCACTTTATAGACTTAGACTATGAAGTTAAAACTCCTTCCAAAAAGTCTTTCAATAATGTTGCATAATTTGAAATCATTCAATCAAATGGTGATAGAAAAACAAAAATCACAACAGCATATCTTGGATAGATTAACTAAATATGAATGTTCACCCAAGCAGCATATGCAAGTATTCATGTTCACCATTTATCACTCAATTGAATCTGAGTTTACAATGCAAACCACTTATGAATTATAAAATGTGACATTGCCATTTCCCAGAGTCCCTTTGAACACGCTCTAAATTCTGTCTCAACACAGGCATATCATCTTCAAATTTTGAGTGAGTTGCTTCAGCTTTCTGTTTTTCTGTTATCCTATCAGCACGGACAGTAGCCCACTGTTCTAAATATGTATGTGTAATCTCCTTTAGCATCGATGTAACCTGTCGAAAAAGAGAATATATAATCAAATTCATTGAGAATGATAACTTGCTCCACTAGAAAAAACTTGCACAATCAACATTTCTAATCAGATTCGTCTCAATAAACTCATGACATGCAAAGTTAAGCTTCGCATAAAATTCTATTGTAGTGTTCCAAAGCATGCTAGGCAAGGACTATTTCTTATGAAAGACAACGAAGATCAGAAACAAAATAGACCAAGATTTGTAACTGAGGTCAAAAATATACTTTCAATTAGTAAAGGAAGCAAAAGTTCTTGAGCAATAATGACACTTACAGCTTCAGTCAGTTTTTTGAAATGCTCCTCGTAAGACATTGACATTGGTTCATTCGACTGATTTACCACATCACCATTCAAGGAATTAGCCTTCAATGCCTGAACAAGAAGTTACATAGTAATATTCAATAAATGGGTGGAAATACAGAAATGTCACTACTCTACTTTCTTGAGAAGTAACGGAAAATTAAGAATAGAATTCAACAGGACTATACCTTTAGTTGCTTGAACAATTCATTTGTATATGGTAATCCATTATTCTTTTCTAAAACAAGAGTCACAAGCGAAAGAAGTTTGTTCAATTGCTTTTCTTTCTCCTTTGGATCATTAGTCTTGTTATCAAATAGCACCCCTCTGTCATCACACAACTTAATTGTTTCCTGTAATGGTACATAATACAAATAATAACATATATATTCGTTAGAAGCATAAGAGGAAATGTTTAACATAGTCACGGTATGTATCCAACAAAATGATCTCTTACCTTTAAAGGCTCCGGACATTCCTTGCCTAAGTACTCATTACTATCTTCAAGTTCATCACCGCCAGTGAAGACAACAACCATATAATCTCTAATTTATCCCCAAAGAACTCTTGAAAGCTTTGAATGGCAGCTAGTTCTTCTCTAGAGAACCGTGTTCGCACGGACAAAACCAAAAGAACAGCATGGATCCCATCCATGGCCAATTCCATGCATTTAACAATTTCTTTTCCTATAGCGTCAGGCTCACCAGTAAAATCAAACAATCCTGAAGTAAAAAAAAAACTCAGCATCAGTACTAATCACACGAATTAAGATTGATCCAGCTTGTTTAGAAAAATTCTTTATGTAGCAAACCTTAAATTCATTATCATTTCATCAGTTATATGAACAGAAAATGATGTGAAAGGAGTTGTATATATATACCAGGGGTGTCAATGACATCAATCATCAGACCGTTAACTAGTCGAGTACTCTTAAGTTCACAAGTACTTGTAACCCCATTAGAGCTACACTTGGACTTGAATTCCTTACTTCCAAGTATGGAATTGCCTGTAGCACTTTTGCCGTTACCTGTTCGACCAAGCAGGACTAGTGTCTGTTTTTCATTAGTAGTAACTTCCCAATCATCAGCAACAGCACTTCCACCCATTTTACCTTACTGAAATCAATGAACCTACAACAACAGGACAGGAACAGAGTAAAGGATGATATGGCAGAGTAAAAAGTGGAAGAAATTATCCATAATCATGTTATCACACTAATGAATTAAGCCAAATTAGAATAATGACAAAAATATTTTGCTGACCTTGACAGAGAGAGCTGCAGAATACAGAGAGTTTGAGCAATCCTGATATGAGTATAAATAAAGCTTTTTTATTTGGGAAAAGAAAAGACTAAAGAGTGCATGGGACTTTTCATTCTCCAACACATTCACTTAGAAGCTTTAATTCAACCTTGGGACACTTAATGGTCGAGCTTTTGAGCTACTCATGGCGATCTCAAAAGGTAATTAGAGGTAAAGAGGGCTGTTTTTAGCTTAAACTGATCAGTTTCCTAGAAATTAAGAGATGTTCTTACTAATTTATCATTAATTAGAGGTAACTGATCCAGAATTAGTTGGCATTTTAAGCACGTTCATTCATTTTATTCAATTCTCAAAAACAAAACAATTTTACAGCACGCGAAGCATTGTTGTTCGTTACTGTAAAGAAATTAAACTAAAATCACTTAACTGTCATTTTTAACATAAAATTTACTCAGCTTTGCCTGAATGTGACTATAAACTAAGATTAATAGAAAAACAAAAATGTGTTGGCATGATCACATATTATTCTTTCAAGAATAGGAGTACAATTTTAATGCCTTCAAATTATTGCAATAACTCGGATATGTTCAAGATCGAATTAGTTTTGGTCAACCAATTAATGTGTCTTGTGAGATACAACAATTATTAGGAGATAATTGAGTTAGGGCTGTAGCTATGAGTGCTACAGATGGTCAAATTCCCTTCGACTGAAAATTACACAGTATAATGAAAGGTTAAAATTATTACATATTTGACTGAGGCTCGTCATATCTTTTCTAGAGACAAGACTATTTATGACTGATCAACTTGGTTGTAAACGGAACAATCAGGTGCCTAGTTCATATTAAACCATGATGTACTGGGTCCCGCACAAGAAATCTAGACTTAGATACAAATTAATTTATATTTGTATACAGCAATGTTATTGAATTAATATGATTTACTCTACACAGGATAAAGTTTATGATTTATGAAATGAGGGTTTGACCAAAATAATATAAATATAAAACAAATGAACAAAAGTAATACATATTCTTAAAAATAACCAAAATAGTATAAACGCTACCATGAGTAACGTTTTATCTATTATTTTATTCATAAAAATTAAAGGATAGAAAACAGGGAAACCAACTACCGTTAGCATAAATCGTTACTGTTGATAACATAATATGAAAAACTACATTTTTGAAAAAGAGATTGCAGTTGTACTTGTAATATTTAATTCACAATATTTTTTAAATAGTGTTAATTAAATATTTTAATTTTTTTATTTAAAATAAATTATATATATATTTGTGTGGTAATAAATTATTTCAATAATTGTAAAAATAAATATTTGATAAATTTTTTATTAATATTGATAAATTTTAAGTGGTGTTGATTAAATAATTTAATTTTTTTAATCCAAAATATCTCTATATTTATGAATTAAGATAAAGGTGAAAACAAACAACTAACTATACCTTGATTTATTTTTTAAAATGACAACTATTTTGAACCAATTATTTTTCACAAAGACGACAAGTAAAGTGGTTGGAATAAAATACAGTGTAATTTTTATTATTTTAAACAGTCAAGTCAGTATAATTAAAATCTTAGTAATTAGGCCAAATCTAAAACTACAAAATTTACCTTGAATTAATTTTTTATTTACACCATTTTAAACATAGAGAAACTGATAATATTTTCACAATCCTAACATATGCCAACAAGAATAAACATCGAAGAAATGACATTATTCATATCCATGCTAAAAGTAAACGAATAAAGAAAAAGGATAAATTTAATTAAAAAGAAAAAATTGGAATGCAAGCAACTGACATAAGTTGAAGCAAATTCGTTACTGCTACTAACGTTTTATGTTAATGTCCGTTCTTTTTTCACTTTATGTCTGTCAATTTTTTATGAATAAAATAATAGGTAAAACGTTACTAGTGGTAGCGTTTATACTATTTTGGTTATTTCTTTAAAATGTGTATTACTTTTGTTCATCTATTTTATATTTGTATTACTTTGGTCAAAACTTCATGAGGCAGAGACGAATAAACTTCACCATTCCCTTTTATTGAAAGTAAGTACTAATGAACAATACAGTTGATTACAGTACCTTTAGTTCCTTGAACAGGTATGTTGTATATGGTTTTCCACCATTCTTTACCATAACCAAATTCACATGTAAAAGAAGATTTCTCAACTGGTCAGCTTTCTTCCATGGGTCATGAGTCTTATTGTCGAAAAGTACTTGTCTATTTCCACATTGTTTGAGAGCTTCCTGTAACAGTAGTACGAATAACTAATTGAATTGGATCAACTTTCATAATCATGAGCAAGCGATATTAATATTTTATCTAAGAAAGTAGGATTTGCCAGTTTAACTTTACACCATATCCAATCATATTACATAAGATATCTGTAAGTAATCTAACCTTTACGGGCTCAGGTAAACAACCTAATTAATCATACAAAGTCTCATCATTTTCCTCAAGTTCATCTCCTCCAGTGAAGACCACAATCATATAATCCCTAATTTTTCTCTCAAAGAGGTTCAGAAGGCATTGCACAGAAGCGTGTTCTTCTCTTGAAAATCGAGTTCGTACAGACAGAACCAAAAGTACAGCATGGATGCCATCCTTAGCCAGATTGAATCACTTAACAAGTTCTTTTACAACAAAATCAGGGCCACAGGAATAATAAAAAAATCCTACAATTTCCAGATTACCACAATAAAACAAGATGCAGGGGTATCACATGAATAGCAATGCATCAGTTTGAAAGCCTTAGTTCCAAGAATGCTATTGGCTGTTGCACTTTTTCCATCACCTGTACGTCCAACTAAAAGTAGTGTCCGCTCTCTGTTTATAGAAATTTCACAATCATCACTGATCATTTTATCTTTTTAAATCAAATTACCTACACCAAAAGTACATGGCTGAATCAGAGTAGTATAGAAATAAACAGAAGAGTCCTAAATGAGTTTGGCTCAACCTTTTCTTTAATTCATTATCAGAAAACACATGAAGATCTTTCCATTGATAGATTAAATAAAGGCTACTATAAAATATGACAGTGAAATAGTAATAGTTAACGTTTTGATTAAGATGACAAAAATATGATTAATTCTTACATATTCTAGGATTGAAAAAAGAACACATATCAGTCATTTTCATGATTCATGAAGTCATGTTAAAAACAGGGTATATACTAAAAATAAAGAAGACTAAACGAATGAAATATTGAGGAATAAATTACTGTATCTTTTTCTGGTAGATTGAATGACTGATGAGGATTAAAATTCCTAAATAAATAAACGATTGCTGTGCCTTTTGTTGAATTCCGCATTTAAAAGATATATGTAACAAACACTAAAATGGTTGTAGTGATTTTCTCAACTCAACAACCAAACAATAGAGAAAACAAACTAACAAGCTTTGATTCATACGAAAACTAGCAATTACAATATGAAGAACTCGAACAATAACAGTAAATATAAAGAAGAAGGGATGAGGGAACTAAGAGAGAATTGGGGATGAGAAGCACAGTCTTTGCCTAAGCATAATCATAAGCATAAACCTATTTTGCTTTCACTAGTCTTATTTATCAACCCGGATCCCACACATAGCCACTTAATTCGGTGTTGGGCCGCTTTGCCAATACTGGTCTAGGCCCATTCATAACAATACTCCCAACTCCAATAAGAACCTTGTCCTCAAGGTTCGAGTAGGCATGAGCATCCCCTCGTATAGTCAGATTGGTAAGCAACAACGAAGCAACTTCATTGGCAACCTGGAGTACTATAGACATGGTGGTTTCATTCTTGCTTAGCTGCTGATAAACATGGCAAAAATGTATACTAATGTGAGATTTTTCTAGAAGAGCAATGCACCTAATGATATCATCCAAACTTGTTGAAGCACTATTGGCAGCCACATAAGGGAACTTTGTCATATTTTGTAGCAGTAACTCACACAGATGCCAAATAGAAGCTGCAATGTCCTTGATCTCATTCCATTCTCCCTTACCATCAGTCCCCTTTTTATCAAATGAAATATTTCCATGATTGACCAAAATGTAGGTAGTACTGCCAGATAATGGGATGCTGAGAATTTCACCAAGGCTAATGATAGGATCAAAAAGAGGTCCAAAAGCACTCGAAATATCATAAAAATAGTACTTCGTACCATGCTCAGACTTGTCAATGCTACAATTGTTCACCTCGAAGTACTGAGCAATAGTTGTCAAAGCTCTCCTTCCGCCACATCTCTCCACTAGAACTGATAAGAACCAATTACAACCATGATCTTTCTGATTCACAATAAAACTCTTCCGCCTTATCAAATTGAGTTCAGTTATAACTTGCCTTGCAACCACACATTTGTTCAAAAGGATAACAAAAACTAATGCATTACCTAATCCATGATGTAATTTATGACGCGCAGCCGACTCTACTATCTCTATGACCCCATAAAGTGTGTAACAAGCAGAGTACACAACATTTACTTTGTATAATCTCCTTGACACTTTTACCTCCCACACCTGTACCATGCCAACGAGAGCAGTGATACAGCAAAGATGCAACACTGATGTTTGCTGGAAGTTGGAGACCAAAATGTCATGTTTTACCACATAATATTCAGCGAAGACCAATGAATATGCAATTAAAGGACATGTTAATGCATTGCATTTATCGACAATAGAGAACACCTTGAACCAGTTGGACTTTACACATCCTAGTTGTCCGGGATCCCACACTCTACTCATAGAATTTGAATACACAATAAAGAAAATCATGTCATTATCCCAACAATAGTAGTTCCTCCACGTTCTCTTTATAACCGATTAGAGCCATAAATCTGAAACCTATACCTGGATCCCATACACAAAGATCCACTGCACTTATGGGAACGGTTACAATAACCATAATGAAATTGGCAGTAGGAATAAATGGAAATTGACTCAAAATATGCTGATCATTGAATCCCCTAATAGATTTTCCATTTTCAGCGGCAAGAAACAATCCAACAAAATGCAACACACTAGTTGATATGGCACTCTCATTCTCCAAAATATATTTATCAAGAAATAAATCTGCCATACCCACCGTAAATGTCCCTAAATCAGTTTTCCATTTAGGAGGGACACTACCAAGAGAGTTAGTAACTACCTACCTCGTTGCCATATCTTGTTCAAGATGTTCATTCGACATCATATCTTCTCGACCAACAAGGGGAATTAAGAGTGATACTCAAGTCGCAATTGGATATACTATTTCAGTAATTCAAATATGTGTATTCGACAACACAGGTCCTTGCTTAGTAAAAGGAGCTAGAGTACCAGATACATCCCTTTGAGGAGATTTGTCAAACAAAGCAGCATTATCTAGTGATTTTTTCCTCCACACTATTCGATTCATTCGTATCAGTTAACACCGAAGTAGGGAACTTTGTTTGCATACTAATACCTTTGCAGAATCGATAGTTAAGTTCAGGAATACTAGAGCTCACAGTTGTATGTGAATTTTCATCGAACACCTGACCTTCGGTAATGGAAGAAGATTCCCATACTGAATCTGATTCTACTGATTTTGCATTCCCAATTTGAGGAGTTCCCAATCCTTCAAGAGTTGCAATCTCAGCAGCATTTCCAGTAAGCAATGCCAGGGAATCCACATTGGTATACTTCTCAGGCAATTTCTCGAGCATATGGTCTGCTTCTGTGTTTCCACTTGTGAAGGCATCTTCCAAGTCAGATGAGTATGTGACAAGGATTAAATCTACAACTGCAGAGGGAGAGGTCGCTGGAGGAACAAATGTAGTATAGCGCATATAGTCAATATAGGCTCGAAAAGATTCTGCCATACTCACCGAAGTTGTGCGTTGTGGAAATCGCATAAGCAATTTTTCCTTAAAATGCTTCCAATCGAAGAATTGCTTGTTACGATGCAACCACGTAAACCAAGTAAGAGCTTCACCATCAAGGTAGAAATAAGGAAGAGGTAGCCAGTCCTTCTTGGAGAAGCCAAGGCAGGTGAAATACTGCTCGGCCCAAAGGATCCAACCATCTGGATCGTTGCCACCACTGAATCGATCCAATACCGCCATTGCCATTTGGAGTAAGAACAATGAAAGCACCAATGTAACAAACACTAAAATGGTTGTAGTGATTTTCTCAACTCAACAACCAAACAATATAGAAAACAAACTAACAAGCTTTGATTCATACGAAAACGAGCAATTACAATATGAAGAACTCAAACAATAACAGTAACTATAAAGAAGAAGGGATGAGGGAACTAAGAGGGAATTGGGGATGAGAAGCACAGTCTTTGCCTAAGCATAATCATAATCTGCATAAACCTATTTTGCTTTCACTAGTCTTTATTTATCAACCCGGATCCCACACATAGCCACTTAATTCGGTGTTGGGCCGCTTTACCAATACTGGTCTAGGCCCATTCATAACAATATATATTTAAACTTGGACACCCTTAACAAAAGCTATTACTTTAGCATAGTGGTAATAGGTGTCCATATGAATGAAAAGGCTCCAGGTTTGAACCCAAAATAACATAATATTTTATTTTATTTTTTTGCCAGCCACACACCATTATTCTTGGACACTCTCTGCCACTGATAGTCACAATAGTCTGAGTGTGTACTCGACTTTTCAAAACAAGATCATAAGGGACAAGTTGGATAATACACTCTCCTAATTCACTTAAAAGGAAATATCTAAAATGTTATTCAACTTACTTAGATATATTGAATTAAATTAGTTTATATGTTTAATTAAATTAGTTTATACGTTTTAACTTGAAATTTTATTATTGAAAAACCCTATATATCAGCCAATCTACTTGTCACGCCTCGAGCCTACACCCTGGACGTGGCCGGCACTCGAAGACCATCGCTGGCCCCCAAGCGAACCCTTGGCCTGACTTTCTTAACTCAGCAGAAACCTAACACAACAACATAACTCAATGCAATGAAAGGTCATAAAACAACCCAACTGATAAAACTGGTCAACAAGGCAACTCAAGTCTCAAAATAGAATACTTATATATATATACATGCATGAGAGACTCAAAACTAACTGACTGATTGACTGTCTATCTATGAAGCCTCTAAGATACTGAGATGGATGTTGGGACAGACCCCGCAACATCCTAATAAAACAAAACTAGGGAAAATGAAATAAAAGAGACCTCCGAAATGCAAGGAGGCTCACCACTGACTCTGGAGTGCTCAGCTGGATCAACGGCTTGCTGGATGTTGATCTTGGGTACCTGCGTCTGCATCATAAGAAGATGCAGGCCAACTGGCATCAGTACATGGAATGTACGAGTATGCGAGCTGGGAAGCTAAGCCACAACTTAAGCTTGAAAGGAGTGCAAGAGCACACTTACCTTGGCTCTGTTCGACTCATGAATAACTGAACTCAATATAAAGCAATAAGACACATGCAATATATATAAAGCTTGTAAATCAGTATAAACAACTTAGTTCGTTAATGATAAAACAATAACAAACTCAACTTTACTTATATAAAAGTAATATAAGTACTTTTGTGGGAGATTCTTTAACCGACAACCATCACTATGAGCCCTAGTGATGATACAACACTTTACCTCACGTTGCCCAAGGACCATCCTATACCTTGCCGTGATATAGGACCTTACTTTAACTTAGTGGATCCACTAGCTTAATCTCACGTGATCATCTAAAAAGAATGATCCGTCAAATCCCATGTTGGCGCATGGTTCTTAT
>JAJOOS010027521.1:0-17376 GCA_029582725.1 Solanum chiquidenum
AAAAAAAATAACACCCCCTCCCCCCTCAACACCCCATTCCAAAATAAAATTTACAAATTTTTTAATTTTTTTTAAAAAAAATTACCGCCTCCCCCCCCCCTCCACACCCCATCCAAAAAAAATTAACAAAATTTTATTTTTTTAAAAAAGAAAAAAAATTACCAACCCACCCCCTATCCCAAATTAAATGTAAAAAAAAGTTTCATTTTTTTTAAAAAAAGATTTTCTTACCTTTATCACTTTTTTTTGTTTGCTTTTACCCATTTTATCCATTTAACTACCCACTTTTAAATGGATAATATGGGTATTACTCGTTTTTTACCCATTTTTAAATGAGTTGAATACCCAACCCATTTAAATTGGGTAATATGAGCGGATACCCATATTATTTACCATTTTGCCACCCCTAGTTATTACCTAAGTTGGTAACCATCTGACTGGGTGAGTATTTTTGTGTGTATAAACTGATTTTTCTCATCTGGGTGTCAAGAATTTGTCTCTTTTTTCAATAAAGCTGTGATCTTGGTAGTGTTGTCTCTTGATTTTAGCTTCTGGGGTGGATAGTTATATCAGATTGTGTTTTTTACTAATGATTCATTGGCAAACTTAAGATGCTTATTAGCTAAGTTGATAGCCTCTACATTGGATGAGTATTTGTGTGTATATGTGCACAAACTGATTTTTGCTAATTTGGGTGTCAAGAATTTCTCTTTTTTCAATAAAGCTGAGATCTTGGAGATTGATTTCACTTTGTAATGTTTGGATAATTGATTAAGTTACTTTTCAAAATTTTTTTTTTTTTTTTTTAGTCCAAAAGTATGATTCTTTTGATGTTCTTAAGGTGATTACCTTGAGCATCGTTATAAATCACAAAGAGCAAATATGAAACTCTATTATTTGAAGTATTTGTTGAACTTAGAGTCCACTAAGAAGTTTCTAATTGACAAGTGATCAGGTCACTCGTTATCTATGGATCCTGAGTTTGATGTTTATTCTATATTCTCTTCTACTGTTTTGTATCTTGACCACCTTTTTTGAATTTTACATTGCCAGTTCCATTCTTCAACGCTTATCATGCATGTAAATTTTTCAGTTCCATCTTCTTCTGTCTGCTCATTATTTGTTACTGTGCATGCTTTTATGTGTCTACACAGGCATTTCTAGACAAGTATTTTCTGTCTCAGTCTTGATACTCTTATCTCTGTGTTCAACATAATGAAGTTAGATCCATAAGAAAAGAATATATGATATATGAATCAGTTTGACATTCTCTAAGTTTAAAATTGACATACCTATAGTAGTAGGTGGAGGTAGGGACTTGGTAACATTTCCAAGTTCTTGTGATAAACTTACTAAAATTGGGTATAAAAATTCACATGTATCGACAAATTTTCAAAAGCTGCTGCCGATAGACCTCTGTAGTGCATTAGGGGTGGGGTATATTTTCCATGTATGTCTTGTATATTTACTTCAGTTTAACGACTGGTATTACTTTTATTCCATCTTAGGGATGAAGAAGGTTTGTTTTATGCATTGGATCTAGGCGGCACAAACTTCCGTGTGATGCGTGTGCAGTTGGGTGAGAAAGAAAAGCGTATGGTTAAACATGAAGTTAAAGAAGTTTTAATTTCACAGAATGTGATGGCTGGATCATCATCTGAAGTAAGTCTTAAGCTGTATCAGCCATGCAATGCAGCTTTTGTAATCCATTCAAGGTTGTACTCACATTATTAAACTTCAAACTGTTATTGCAGGTGTTATTTGATTTTATTGCCACGGCACTTGCAGAATTTGTAGCTACAGAAGGAGATGATTTTCATCTTCCACCCGGTAGACAAAGGGAGTTAGGCTTTACCTTCTCTTTCCCTTGTGAAATAATTGTCAATTGCATCAGGAACTCTTATTAAATGGACAAAGGGCTTCTCCATAGAAGACGTGATTAGTCATACAGAGTTTCTGATTTTCACTTCCAATTGATCATGCCTACAATCAACCTTAGATTTAGTCCATTCATTTCAGTGTACGGTTTTGCATTGATGATGATTTAATGCATACAGCTTTATGCATGCAACGTTGATGATTATTTCATCTATGTTGCTCAGACTCTTCAAAGATTTCGCGCTTGTAGGATCCTTCAAAAGCAGTACATTTTGAAGGATCTGACATTGGTGATGGAGTGCTCATAGGTGCAGGTGCTACGATATTAGGCAACATAAATATTGGGGAGGGAGCCAAGATTGGTGCTGGATCAGTGGTATTGATTGACGTGCCACCACGAACAACTGCAGTTGGAAATCCAGCTAGGTTGGTGGGAGGGAAAGAACAGCCAACTAAGCATGAGGAATGTCCCGGAGAGAGTATGGACCATACATCTTTCATATCTGGATGGTCTGATTACATCATATGACTTGCATATCATGTATGATATATTTGCCAAATGAACTAAGAAGTCGATGACAGGTTCGATCTTACTGCTGCTGACAGTCTATAACGAAAAGATCTTTTATCTATCTACTCTAAAAGATTATTCTTCTGCTTTTCTGTACTTTGCATACTATGAAAGTTGAAGATATCCAGTATGGATGAATAAAAAGTATAGTGCTCCTGGAATTGAGTAATATTTATTCACAGTAGAGTTCACTACATGTAACCAATTGGTGTTTGAATGGCCTTGAAACCATGTTTATAGAAAGATATCAGACTGTACATTAGTATATGATTCTGCTGGAGAAAATACTTGCAATGTTTGATTTCTCTACTTCTATGCATTGCCTTTGCATATGGAACACGTTTTATTATCGATGAGAACTAAAGAATTTCATCGAGAACTCAGATCTGCTTAAGAACACACAAATATGTGCTACTCTTCATAACTCGCCAATCAATGTATAAGACGCCAGAATGAGGCATTAGTTTACAGCAAGTTGTTGTTAATATACATTTTTGCAGTGCAACCTCGTATATAGATGAATTAATACCAGAGGATTCATGGCCAACCCCAACTAGTTTGGGATTAAGGCAATACCATCTGATAGCTTTCTGGTAACAACTTATTGTAAAGAAGAATTATGCCTATATTAAAGAATGAAAATTTACAAACTTTAGCAGCTCTCAAGATGGCCTGTAAACTTGACAATCGCTGAGCCTGAAGAAGATTGTTAGGAGTGCAGGGTGGATGGTTGACTATCTCTGTTACTAGTGACGACTTCTACAACAGCATCATCTCGTGATGGTACTCTCAGGTATGCCTTCATCATATCGTAAACAGTAAACCCAATTGCAACAGATGGTACAACCTAATGCTCAAAACATAGCATAGTGATCAGATAACATGATAGATACAAAAGGCAATAAAGGCCAGTCAATGTGCAGTCTGTTTCTTACCTTCAGATAGTTGAGGCTAAGCCCGGAAAAGAGTTGTTTCCATCCATGTGTCCGCAAAATCATAACAAGAGTATCAACTGTTCCTTTCATTTCGTGGCTGTTAGATGCTGAGAGTCTCTGGACCTGAAATGTTTGTGTACTCTTGTCATTCTAACTGCAAGTTTGTCACAAGAATAGTTAATCAACAATGCAATCTCACTAAATTACCTGCATTTGCCGCCTAACAACATCTAGAGGATAAGTGAAAGTTTGTCCTAGAAGTCCTGCTACAGATCCACATGCTAGTTTTATCGTGATATCATTCTTCCGCTCCTTAGGGACATGGCTCTTCATTGTCTCATAGAAGTAAAATTTCAGCCCAGCATAAGGAAAGATTCCATAGAGTGATGGAGCTGGAATGCAACATGCACATTACGTAAGAAGAGTTGCAAACTACCAGTAAATACAAGTATCGCAAGGCACAAAACACTTCATACCAACTCCACGGTATAGGCCCTTTATTCCAGCTTCCTTGTATGTCTTTGAAAAACAGTCCTTTATTCCCTTGTAAACTTGTTCACCAGTAACAAGCCCTTGTATATTCAACTTTTGGGATCCAACTACCTAGCTGATCATATGTGAATCAGTCTTCAATTGTTCACAGAGCAGTACAGTGATATAAATTCATATTCATTAGACTAACAAAGCTAGCCAAGCTAGGAAGAATTTGGAGCTAGAGGGATGTTCGATGATAGAGAGACGGACAAACTGCTTTCAGAGTGAGAAAAAATAATTCAAAAGAGTATGTCTTTATGTTTCTCACCTGGTAAGCCAATTTAGTTCTAACTAAATCAAGTGGATAAGTAAAAAGTACAGCAGTTCCACCAGCAAATGATCCTGCTACAAGATCAAGAATGGGACCTCTCCCCACTCCAGGAATTCCATCTATAATCCAGCGGCGATACTCTTCATAGGCCATATAGTGCAATGCTGCATAAGGGACAATGCGAGCAACACTAGCTCCATTTCCCCTGAAGAAGAGTTCCACCAAAAATACATGTAAACTTATAGACTAACTCATCTGAACAGTTAAAATCGAAGGGAGAATAATGCATTTTGCACCTGAAAAAACCAAGAGTTCCTTCTGTCTTGGCAATCTTTGTAAAGGATCCTATCAGCCCCAAACTCCGATATTCAGCTTGTCTGGTCTAAGGAAAAGAAAATCAAACATAAGGAACTCAACTTTTTCTAGATTCACAAATTCATACTTGCTATTCATAGCACATTTCACTTTTTAATATTCAAAAGCACCAACTGTTAAACAAGAAACAAAGGCATCTCTAATGCTTGTATGATGAAAAGTACGCAAAAGAAAGGAACGACAAAGTAAAAGATTTTTTTGCTAGTACTACCACATCCATCATTCAATCCTTGAGCCTTCCTGGGAAAAATAGTGTGACTCTCATGAGTAACATAATAGTTAGTTGTCAGAACAGTTCGCCTAACAACAACAACAACAACAACGTACCCAGTGTAATCCCAAGTTTGACTACTATAACGAAAAAAGATGCCAGCGGAACGAACTTCCAGGAAAGGTGACAGTGGTCATGTCATAGCAATATGCCTCATGATTCTGAAAATGCAAGAAGAATCTTTTTCATCCATAAGCTCCACTAGTGAATAGATCATGGAATATTTCAAGCATCTGTTTCCCTTCTCTTTGTGCTCTTACAGATCTAATGAATACATTACTGATTACAGGCATTTTAAATAAGAAATATTAATTAACTACACCTTAATTCCAATTTAATTAAGATGCTTATATGAATCTTCAGTTTTTTGACTGATATACACAACTTAAGAATCACTTTGTCAGCATCTAAAGGACAAACAAGTGAGGAAGTTGACTTTGAGAAAGAAAAGAGGTGCCTAGCTGCAATCAGAAAACAACGCTCTTGATCAAGAAAGTGAACCTTATTATAGATAGAGCGTTAGCGCTTTACTAATAACAGATACAAGGATGACTTTTTTTCAGCTTGATTGGAATCGATTCTACGAGCAAAACATATATTCACATGTAAACAATGTGTCATGAAAGGTCAGGCACACAGATTTAAACCACCTCAGGCACTTTATGGAAATGCAAAAATGTTGTAACATAAATTACAGTATTTTACAACTAAGATTGGTGGATGCTCTCATCAAAGAGAGCTAACTAAGCCCCCGAGTTCATCCTCTAATTCAAACTGTAAACAACAAGAAAAATCACAAGGGTAAATTCTGACTTCTCTCAAGAGCATCAAGCAAGATCAAATTCTGAGAAAAATGCAATTAGTTCCATTCAAGTGTTAATCATCCTCCACAATCAATGCAACAACAACAACAACATAGCCAAGATAGAGTGAGTGTCCGTAGACCTTACCCCTACCTTGGGAGGTAGAGAATGTTGTTTCCGATAGGCCCTCACCTCATGTAAAAACATTACAAACCATCTCGAAAAACGAAAACAACAGGAGTGAAGAACATC
Organism: Solanum chiquidenum; assembly: GCA_029582725.1. Classification (NCBI taxonomy): domain Eukaryota; kingdom Viridiplantae; phylum Streptophyta; class Magnoliopsida; order Solanales; family Solanaceae; genus Solanum; species Solanum chiquidenum. Next base: position 5,891 of record JAJOOS010027521.1, read on the forward strand.
AAGCAAGATCAAATTCTGAGAAAAATGCAATTAGTTTCATTCAAGTGTTAATCATCCTCCACAATCAATGCAACAACAACAACATAGCCAAGATAGAGTGTCCGCAGACCTTACTCCTAACTTGGAGGTAGAGGATGTTGTTTCCGATAGACCCTCACCTCATGTAAAAACATTACAAACCATCTTGAAAAACGAAAACAACAGGAGTGAAGAAAAGTCCAGACTTCTCAAGAACATCAACAAAGATCATACTTTGAGAAAAATGCAATTAGTTCCATTCAACTGTTAACCATCCTCCAAGATAAATGCATCAACTCAAATAGTCTCATTCAACATATAACACTCTAAAAAAACAAATTCACAACAAAATCATGATCAAACTCATCCAAAATGGAAAAAAGTTAAAAACTTTCAACCCCATCAAGCAAAATTGAACCATAAACTCAACAAAAAAACAACAATACCTGAAACAGGATCTTGATACGTTCAAGAGGTGCAACTGCAGACTTAGCAAAACCACCAGCTACACCACCAGCTATTAATTCTTTAGCAAACAAAGGCATCCCTTCTATAACCCCATCCCAAACCTCCCTCTTCTCCCCCCTTTCATCTCTTTGTTTTGCCATTGAAAAAAACAAGAAAACCCCTTTTGAAAAAAACACAAAATTGAGAAAGGAGAGACTAATTGGGTCTCTCCTTCTCTCCACACAAATCTTGAACAACCCCCAAAAGGAAAAAAGTTCAATAAAGAAGGCAAATTCAAGATTTTAATGGAGTCTTCACTTCTGTAGGCCAAAATTGATTTTGGCTGCTAAAGAAACAGCCAATTGATGAAATTTGCTGCTGTTTGACTATTTACGAGTCACCAAACGCCGGTTATTATAGGTCTCGAGTTCGGATTTTGAACGAAATTAAATTTTATTTTTATCAGAAAGGATTTCAAACATTTCTACTCGATACGAATTTAGTGAAATTTCAATATAAATATTTGATATGAGGTGTAAAGGTTATTATACTATATAGGAATTACTTTATTTTAAATTTTTTCCAAAATAATTTAATATTTATTCATATTGTTAATATATTTATATATATGTTTTGTACACATAAAAATATTTTATATATTGTCGCATGATTTATATGAGTATTATTTAATATGACCAACTACATATTGCATTAAGTTATGATTGACAATAATTCAATAAACTTTAATTTATGATTAGCAATATAATCTCACTTTTTATTAGATTACTATTAATAATTGTTAAGATATTTATCTATAATTGTTTAATTAAAATAATTGTGTAAATCATTTTTAATCAATTAGTAAATATAATATGAACTCTTTTCATGTACATTGTTCGATATTTTGTTAGTCATACGAATCTTTAGAGACGGATTCAAAATTTAAAGTGTATAGGTTCCTATGGCGAATTCAAGTTAATATATGATAATGATTGAGTTCACAAGTAATTTTTTAAATAAAAAATCTTTATAAAAGTTATTGTGTTTGTGTAACCTATCAACAACATTTTAGATTCGTCACGATAAACCTTCAATCAATATTATAATTATTGTATGCGAATTTTATATAGAATTATTCTTTTCTAATCCCTAACAATTAGCCCTTTATAGAAAAATGAATCAAATTAAATTTAATTACTTGATTTGGTTTAAATAATAGCATAATTCTTTTTTATGCTTTTACCTATACTTGTTGATTATATTCTTTTCCCAAATAGTACGTAATGTATAAGAAAAAAGAAATTAAAGTGGGCATCTAAAAATGTTTCCAATTCTATAATAAGGTATGATGGAATTGCTTTTTTAGGATTCGTTTGATTTAAAATTCAATTAATTTGAAATTTTGCTTCGATGTGTAATTTGAATTTTAAAGTTTTATTTTTTTCCATACGAGAGTTTCACAATTTGTAGAAACTATCAAAACTTCCTCAATTTTTATATAGTTTTACCAAATAAACAAATTACAGTGTATAAATAAGATATCAGAATATCTTAAATCATCGTACTAATAAATCATATATCTCCATCTTCCTTTCATAAAAAATATAATATTTGTTATTACATGATATTACAAGGTTTCATATACATATAATTTTACAAAGATTCATTGGTCCAAAAAATCAACACTAGTAATAACTAACTATTATTTAATATAATAATTTTACATGGTACGAATAATTTATTCACGTCAGGAAGTAGTCTTTTTATTACAAAATATAATATAAGTCAAGTTTACAATTTTAAAAAAATTAATCCTATTTTTAGAAGAATTTGAAATATAAAATTATTATTTAAATTAAGGTTAAAATTTTGTATTGATTTCATAAATATAATGTTGATTTTAAATTAAAATTTAAAATTTAAATCCCAAATATTATAACCAAATGCCTACTTAATTAAACTAACATAGTGGACCTCACGAAAGGGAACTTCTGTCATTCTGTGTTGATAAAAAGATTTGATTCCCTCTTAATGCTTGTATTTTATTTTATTTTATTTTATTCTTGTTTAAATTAATTGAAAGTTTGTATATTAAATTGTAAATTGTAATGCTTCTTTCTTCTTCTTTTTTTCCAGCTAATATTCTCTGGTACCTAAAATTGAAGATCCATTGTATTTAGATTAAAGTAATTTTGATTTTAGTTTAATTTTGGAAGAATTAGTTTTTAAGTTTTAGGGAGAATAATAGAATGCATGTGAATGAAATCCACATAGAAGATCTCTAAATTTTAGGATCACAAAATAAGAATTCAGAATTATCTTTATTTTTCGTGTATACTAATCTACGAATTTTCTGAACTATGTCTCATCGACTATGTTTGACCTCTAATGAGACTCATTGTTTCTCAATACTTATATCGCTTTATTAGAGTTTTCGTGTGTATTAATCCATGAATTTTTTGAAGTGTGTATTAATCCATGAATTTTTTGAAATATGACTAGCCGACTCTTGTTTGACCTAAAATTTGCAAGTCTATTCGTGACGACAGATTGAATGATACATCACTTTTCTGGAATTTTGTGGTAAAAAACACAAATTCATAACTATCTCTGTTTTTCGTGTGTTACTAACCATGAAGTTTTTGAAATATGTCCAACGGAGTCCATTTTATCCCAAATTTTATGGGTTCATTCATGATGACCTAGTGAACAATATTCATTATCTCTACACGAGTAATGCCACGTTTTTGAAGTTTCGAGATCACAAAACACAAATTCAGGATTATCATAATTTTTCATGTGTATTAAGTCCCTGATTTTTTTTCAAAATAAGATTGACCTACTTCCTTTGACCCTAAATACGATTGACCTAGTGAACAATACTCATTATTTTTCAAGGACCGACGATGCCTCTTTTTTTTGGGTGTTTCTAGGTGGTAAAAACATGAATTCAAGATCATCTCATATAAGGCCTTGTGACCAATACTCATGACTTTCATTAATGATCTCTTTTTACCGCGTTTCAATGTCACAAAATAGAAATTCAAAATTTCACATGTGTGTGTTGGTCTTCGAAATGTGCATGAATTCAAATTTAATTGAATTCTAATACGAATACCAAACACCAAATGTGAACAGGAAAAAATAAATTAGGACTAAAATGAGCTTAACTAGAGTATCATAAACAAGGAACATCATTTTATAATTAAAAAAAAAATACAAGTTACAATTGCCTCTTTGGCCTCAAGTATCAGATAATGAAACAAATGAATTTCTTGGTTGTATAACTAAGCAAATAGACAGAAAAATAATCCACATTTTGATGGGAAAAATAAACAGAGAATACATTAACATTGATTGCCTTAGGGAAGCAGGTAGAAATGTTATCAGCTCCTCTATATCCCAAAAGGCGCGGACAACGCAGGAATTCACTCATCTGTCATTTTCAACTTGAATGCATCATCTCATCCGATAATACTGAGTTCTTGAAACGCGGCAGTGTTTACCATTTGCAGAGTATTTGAGCATTATATCGACATCTCGAGGATTTTTCTTGTTAGGAGCCACAGTCATGCTTCCAACTACAGCTTCCCCTTGGCAAACAGTTATCACATCTTCCAGGTAGAGAACTGTTTGCTTCCAATGTGTGCTTCGAGATTTGGGCCCTACATATCATTATTTTTTCATTATCAGAAACGACGAAGCTACATGAGCTCGTTTATTTGGGGTGGGGGTCAATCATTCTTATCCCAGTTCCCGAGAAGGAAAAAAGAGAGCTCATAATATTCTATTGCATAGATTGTTCAGGTCTTTGCAAGAACTCTTCTGAATCCTACATACTCTTCCACAAAAAACCCAGAAACGTAAAAAAGGAGAACTACAAAGTGACCAATCTAAGCACCTCAGACCCTTCGAATAAGGAAAAATAACACAGCAGAAACAAATAATATATGAAAAAAACTTCAAGGAGAATACTGCAAAGACTAATGTCACAATTAAAAGCAAATGCAAAGAAAAAAGTGCGGACCTGTTGAGAAGCCCAACAACTTGTGACACTTTGTGAAAGAGACATCAAAGTATGCTACAAGGGCATGGATGTAATCGTCACGTTCTGCAATGAGCTTAAATGGAGCTGTGAAGGAAGCATCCCCAGAAGTCATCTTAGAAATGTCCATAGTCTGAAGGGAAGCATCCATTGTCAGTGAAGTAAAAGACAAATCATACATTGTACGGCTATTCAGTAAATCCCAAGGCAACTACGTATAAACTTGACTTGATTACCTTCAGTAACTGGCAGTTTGTAACAATCTGATTCTGATCTACTGTGTCAACAATAGGTTCCATCATAGCTTGCTTTCGTATGCAGCTCATGTCGAAACCGTACACACTATTCCAAACTGCAGTAGAACACGGAGGCCAAAATTAACAACAGAGAAAAATGGAAGATGTTTGATGCCACAAGAAAATACATTCAAAGTACATAACTAAACAGAAAATATCAAAATCCATCAAGTATAAAACAAAAACATGAAGGAGGAATAAACTTACATTCAATCTTATCTTCTTTGTAATCAGCATCTTCAATAGCTGTCAAACAAAGAGAAGCTTTATCCGGCAGAACAAGACCATCCTTTACCTGCAATGGGAAAGAAAGAGGACAGGATTAGGAAAAAACTCTTTCTTATCCATCAACCAAGCACGAAAACACAAGTGAGCACAGAAAGCAAAGCCAGGCATTTGGCATAATTTTGCCGAGCTAATCTTGACCAACCTGCAATATCTCCCAAAAACAACGATATGGAAATCCTCAGGGCAAACCAAACACTAACTACACGTACTCATTCTCATTTTCTAAAGAAGCCATATTTTCATATTCATCTTCCCAATAGCTGACTTAATTGATAAAAGTTAGCACACTTCACAGCTGTAATAGGATATAAATCACCACATAAGCACTCTATTAATATCCGCTATACAAATACATTCAACCAAACACACGCAGACGTCAATCACACATTATTTTCTTTGCTTTTGTTGACTTATTCCTTTTTCCAGATGAGATTAAGGGGATTAAGGTGGCAGGGAGGAGGATCAGCAAGAAGGTTTGATCACTGCAAGTGAATGTGATGATAGATGAAATATGTTTCACCTGTGGGAACAAAATGTCGGGGTAAAATCTAGATTAGCATTCAATGATAGAATGTAATCACGCCTTATTTAAACCCGTGACCAAGCTTCAATAATAAGCATAGTCTAATTAATGTAGAAGAGGTTGCGACAGTCACAATATCATAGCTTGGAAAAGGACAGGGGCCCTCTTCCTCATTCCACACATATTTCATTACTACCAACACTTCCTCCTGCTCAGACCTTTTACTTTGTGGCATCATTTCCATTTCCCCTTTAAAGAGTCTAAATTCTAATCCACAACATACAGTAGACCCATCAAGTATAATCAAAAAGTCGAGGAAAAAACTTCAACCACCTCTCATCAACATCCAAAACTATTCACACTATTCTGGCAATAGATAGTCAAATTAGCTTCTTAATTTAATAAACAAGCTTAGGCACCAAGCAGGAAAACCAGAATTTAAAAGTGGCTAGGAAAAAAAATGACGCCCATGCATTGAGAAGATAAATATTAAATAAGGCCTCTTTGGGGATGTTTATCCATAGTTTGTACTGGGTAGCATCATTTACTGGAACCAATGGTAAACATACAATTGGAAACAACATTCCACAGGTAGCTTCTTTACAATAAGTAGTTCAACCTGCAGTCAGTTTTAGTGTTTTACTAAATTCAGGGGTTAACTCATTAAAACACTAAGCCAACAGTCTTTGGTCCCCTTCATGGTGTCTTCCAATGACTACATACATTTTCTTTTATGGATAAGTATCTATTGTGCTACACACAATTTCTTTCATCCATAAAAAGCACTCAAAATCTAATCTCTATGCATCTGTGCTTTCTCTTCATCCATTGAACTACTCAAAACCTAATCCCATATTCATGCATACGCAATCTCATTGCTTGCACAGAAAACCGATTCTGAAGAACTGATATCATCATTAATCCAAGAGACAAAATATACATCATCACAAGTAAAGTAACTTACCAGCCACTTGTCGCGAGCATACAAGACTGTATCTAACATGTTCTCATACAGAAGAAAGTATCCCATCCACTCGGAGATTATTATATCCACTTGTGGAACGGGTAGGTCAATCTCCTCTACCTTTCCCTTGACAACTGTTATAACTGAGATAGAAAGAGAACAGACTCAGTAAAGCACACACACCAGAATACCTGTCACACAGTACATGAGTGATAGCATCTTCTCACCATCAGAAAATCCATTGAGTTTAACAATTTCTTGTGCCATGTCAGCCATACTGGAGCATTCGATCTGAAAATTAAATAGTAAAAGTTCAGCCATATTTGATGATATTGCAAAGACAACTGCCAGTTCCACATAGCTTTCAAATCAATTTACATTCTAAAGTCCTTTGCAATATCTTCACAAGAACCACAATGTAAAGCATCATAATGTGTGCACACCAAAACAGCCACCACAAGATAGCAATCATGGATCAATCATGAAAGAACAAGAAACTACATAAAATGGAAGAATAAAACGAGAACATGGAACAAGTGAAATGCATACCGCATAAACATGTTTGGCACCAACTTTAGCACAAAAGAGTGACAGAATTCCTGTCCCAGCTCCCACATCAAGGACCACTTTATCCTTGAAAAGAAAGGAATTTTTGTAAATTACATTTTGGTAAGTCTTAGTTCTTACCACATCCTTCAACATCTCCTGTTACCAAATAAAAATTAACAATTAGAACAATGCAAAAAAATCATCTTTAAGCAAAACTGTATCAAGAAAAGATACCAAATAAGAACAACAATACAAACAAAGATGGATACTTACTTCGTGAATACCTGCAATAGCATCAACAAAACAAAGGCAGATAATTAGCTTCCATAAGTAACCTCATATAAAGCAAGATGCATAAAAGTAATAACTTTGAAAGTTAAGCCAGTACTACAGGTCTACCGATTTTATTTTTTTACATTACAAGGACTCTTCGATTACATTTTAATCTCCAACAAAGAAAATAAACATAACAATAGAGTTTCATAACAGGTAACGAAGTTCCCAAATAAATACTTTATGCAAAACTCAACAGATATAAATTACCCAAATCAGTTTTTGGCAAAAAACGGAAAAAACAACACCTTGGTCTTTCTCCTTTCTACTCTAAATCTTCCCGGGAATAGGAAAAAAGAGATTTTTCAACTTACAGAAGCTCAATTTAAGTAAATTTGAGCTAAAATTCAAATAAATCGAAACATACACATGGTACAAATCACTGACCAAAATGTGAGTATGAGTCGAAATAATAGTCAGCGCGGGTCTTATCGCCGCCGACCATCGAGTCATCCACGGCGGCAGCGGTGGTGGGGTCACACATGGAGATATCTTCATCCACTTCAAGATTCGAGCTTTCCGTAACAGTTTCATCTTGTACTACTTGCTCATCATCATTCTCATACTGAAATTTGATCTTTGATGGGTTTTTTCCATAGCTTGCTGAATTCTCAATCTCATTATTGCTTACAGAATCCATTGGAGCTCTCTTCTAAGTTTTAGGGTTTAAGAACAAAGGGGTGGCTCCAAATTAGGGTTTATGAGAGCATTTTAGGGGTTTTATAAAGGAACTTTTAATGTCTATATTCGTTTATTAACTTAAAATAATAATAATCAAAATTCGATAAACATATATTTGATATATTTAATTTTAAAAGATATAATTATTCTTGATCAACCAATTGTGTAACTTACCCTTTTATAAATAGATCAGTTTTATTATTGGACAATACTAATATGTTCATAAGTATTTTATAAATTTTGTAATAGTTTGATAGAGTATAAATATGATTTTTTTTATAAATTTTGTAATAGTTTGATTGAGTATAAATATAAAATTGCATTTGTTAGAAGCTGTTTAAATCTAATATGAATTCATCTATGTAAATTCAGATTTAGAGTCTATTTGCATTAACTTTCCAATTTTATAAACATTATAACCCACACAAACACTACATACATATAAACATTTTTTTAACTCACACAAACGCTACAAAACTACTTAAAACGTTTATATGGCTATAAAAATTTGTCATAAAGCATGAAATTAATATTTAAACAAAATCATTTGCAAATTATAGAAAAAACACTCTTTACCTACAATATATGGTGATGCCCTTATTAGTTTACATTGAATTGGTAATGTAGAAAATTTGTAATGTAGAAACTTGTCGAGCATTTGATAAACTCACTCCATCAATTTCAAAGGAGGGATATTCAAGCAAAAAATGATCAAATGAATTCGAAAGAATTGATCAAGTTGCCATATGAAAGGGAAAGACGAAAATTAATGAAATATCGATTATTTAAGGGAACGAAGTGCAGAAATCAATTAACTGACAGTAAATTTAGCATTACTGAAACTTCCTTCACATAGATGAGGATGGCACAAGGTTCACAACTACTACCACTATATGAGATAACAATTTGTATTAGCCACAATAATTTGCTGGTTCTAGATGGAGAAAACTTCGAAATGGTTAACGATATTCATGTCAATAAGTAACAATGCACATACCAGGCTATTGTAAGTAAAGCCATGCACGGGCAAAACACGCGATGCCTATTTGCCTAGGCAAACTGCTCTATTGATATCTAAGCAACAACCAGTCTTATAGCTGGTTACATAAAATTTCCACACCGACCTAACATTTCCAACATTAATGATACATTATAGCTAGCTATTCAATACAAGGCATTGTCTGGCTGAGAGCACTCAAGGCCAGTCAAGAGCGGATACAACCTACCCTAGCCCTCATAGTCCCCCTCGGAGAACTTGTTCTCTGGATAAAAGACAGCAACAACTTCGTTTCCTCCGAATTTTCTGCCATTCAATCCTTGTTGAGCTCTCGAAGAACTCTCCACATCCGCATACTCCAAAAAGACTTGTTGAAACATTATGATCAGTTGTTATTGTGACAAAACAAATTATAGTTACAGATCGACATAACTTCAACAATCCTAAGTACATCATTGGTCTTATTCCTTATATACTTCATCCTATTTTTGGATCGCTTTTAAGATTTCTTTTTATATTAATTCTTCGTAGAATGCTTGAGATTAAATTATTACAAGCTAAATAAATGTCAGTATCAAATATCAACACACAAATAAACGGAACAATGAGATTGTGTAAGTCAAATCTTCTTGATTGTAACTAGGAATTCTAAATATGACCAATAAATATATCTTTTTTCTAAAGAAGGCAAAAAAGTTGCAATAATATATCTTTTTTCAATTATTCATTCCCACGGAGTAGTAGTCTGCATCCACGGAAGAGAAAGCCGATAATATAGTAATGGAGAATGAAGGAGGAGAAGATCCACAATTAGAACCACCACCACAGCCGCAGCGACGGTTGAAGCCGATCCCACCGAATCCACCGCCAACAGATCGGCCGGCTCGTATTTACGCCGACGGCATCTACGATCTCTTTCACTTCGGACACGCTCGGGCCCTCGAACAAGCTAAGAAACTGTATGTTTTCTCCTCTAGAATTATTAATTGACTTTTATTCGAAGACTTAACGATACCTGTGTATTGATTGATTGGGAAGATAAAGTATCTAGGTGTCGGGAAAAGAAGAAAACGAAATAGGTGTTTGTCTAAGTTGTTGTTTTTATTTCTTATTGGAATATTTTTAGTTGTATGATTGTCGAGCCATGAAGAATTTGTGAAATTGAACAGACGTTTACTTAAACTGAATTATTCATTGCCTAAATGTAGATTGCCTAACGCTCAGCTTCTTGTTGGATGCTGCAATGATGAAATCACTCACAAATTCAAGGGAAAAACTGTTATGAATGAAAAGGAGCGATATGAATCTTTGCGCCACTGCAGGTTGGTGTTATGGGGTTGTCAATTCTGTTTTAAGTTTAATGTTTTTTTCAGTCACATCATAATGAAATGATCTTTCTTCTTTAGTAATAGTGAAATGACTCTAATTGCTGGGGTGAGATTCATTCAGTTGTTTGATGTCTTCAGAATACATTCTCAAATATATGAACTTCTGTTTTCATGTACATGTTTCTTATATTGTGTATATTGATGGTAACTTTGATTTTTAAAATGATTGTAGTTGTCTGTTCATTTTCCTTTCGGTTGCCAATGAGATTAATAGTTGAGGTCAGTTCTAGATATTTTTTTGTATAAAAAATGCTTGTTGTTGTGAGAATTAAGAGAAACAAGGATGAGAGTAATATAGCATGTGTGAAGATCATTTTTTTTTTATAAGATAATGAATTTCATAGAAGGCATCAAGAAGATGCGAAATTTACAGAACGTAGAAAAGTAAAAGACGTTGTTAGCTATATTACAAAGTAAAAGGGAAGGCCATTGTGTTGGGACTACATTGCACACAAAATCATTAAATTTTTGGGGAATCACATCGATTAAAGATTAAATTTGGCTAGTTCAAACTCGTATATTGATGCTGCAGAAATCCCTCAATGGCCAGTTCTGGGTCCATAGATCGCAAGAAACTTTTCTAATATGGTTGGAGCCTACAGAGTAGGCGAGCTTGCCTCTTTTTTTTTTTTTTTTTTTGATGAAGTAAGTTGTTTCATTACCGGCATCAAGAAGATGCAAAGAGTACAAAAGTAGATATGCTAGCTCCGTTACATGACAGCAGTTAAGACACGGGAGCCAGCCACAAATTCAAAAAAATCTAGAGGAGACTTAAAACAAGACTAAGTCTGGCCTAGAGTTAATGAGCTAACAAAATCTAAGAAAGCAGTAGAACTATTCACATAAGACTGGTTGGACCAGCAAAATAGATTGAACAAACATTTGGCTTTGAGTGAATGGTTAGGAGCTGAAATTCCATCAAAACACCGCTGATTCCTTTCTGTCCATAGGCACCAA
>JAJOOS010027522.1:0-18255 GCA_029582725.1 Solanum chiquidenum
CCTCTTCCTACGGTTGACATCTATGACCCGTAGAAGCTTCTGTGATTCGTAGATTGGACCCGTAGACACAGTGTGCAGTCCAAAAAAATATTTTCTTTCTTTTCCAATCTCAAGGTGTTACAACAACGGTCATATTATAATTGCAATGGGTCATATTATAATTGCAATGGGTCATACAATAATTACAACTGTCATATGACTAAATCGTGTCAATAGCAACAAAATCTTTTGGCAACGGTCATAACTATTGCACTATACATGTTATAGCAACAATTTTGTAATGGTTACTAGTTAGTCTGTTCTAATAGGCCCAATTTATGGTAGTGGGGATAAAATAGTGTCGATGATTCAGACGACTCCTCAAAAAGTGTCTTTTAAGGGCTTAGAGTTTTGATCCACAATTCAATTTTTCCTTTACCTTTGGCAAGGTACTGGGTGGATCTGGCAACGTGGGTAATACATTGTATCATTAAAAGGCTCATATGATATTTTCAGTTAGAGAAACATCCCAAAAAAGTAATGTACATTATTTTCTACAGTGCTACTATTACATAAATATCCAGTTGTAAAACTTTATTGTTAGAAGTACATATGCATGCTTTACTTTTCAGTTAATTATCTTACAATCTACTGTTAGATTTACTCTTCAGTTCAACATAACCAGTTTAGCTAGTTGTTACGTTCAGTCATTTTACATACAGTACATTTCATATACTAACGACATTTGGCATGCATCTTTAAATAATGCAGATTTAGGTGTTCCTGATAGTCAGCAAATGCTCAAGTACGGTCTCTTTCTATCAAATTTTGGTGAGACTTCCTTAGAGGTGACAAATGGTTGGATTGGATCGAATTTGGATGGATTGAATATGAATTGAGCAAAAATGGTTTGGATTACAATCCACCCAAATAGAATATGGGTAAATATGGATTTGGTCAAACATAGTTTGGGTAAAATGGTTTTAACCCATTTAAAAAAAATTGTCTTTCAAAAAAAAAATTAATTACCCCCTCCCCCTAGCACGCCCCACCCCCGAAGGCGCCCACCCCCCCACCTTCCATCAACCTACCCCTATTTTTTTTTTGTTTTCCAAAAACAAAAGAAAAACTGTGTTTTTTCAAAAAAAAAAATTACCCCCTCCCCCGGGCACCCCCCCCCCACACCTTCCACCAACCGACCCCTAAATTTTTTTGTTTTCCAAAAACAAAAAATAATATGTTTTTTCAAAAAAAATAAATTTACCCCCACCCCCACCTTCCACCAATCGACCCTTAATTTTTTTTTGTTTTTCAAACACAAAAAATGAAAAATTACCCCCTCCCCTGGGCACCCCCACCCCAGGACGCCCCCCTTCCACCAACCTAACCCTAATTTTTTTTGTTTTCCAAAAAAAAATCTGATTTTACAATTAAGTTTGAAAATTAATTGAATTTTTGAAAATTAATATTTTTTATTTTTATTTTTTAGCACAATTAAGAATTTTGAGTGAAAGTAAAAACTAAGTGATTTATTATGGGGATCTGTCTCCAAGATAAATTGCTGATCTGAAATGTGGATTCAAAAAGGGAAGAACAGGACAATCGATTGTACCACTTCAGGTCAGAACAAGGAGGAGTAGGGAGAGGGAGGATACATTTTCTCAATGATAGGACAAATTCTATTCTGGAATATCAGATCTGTTAACTCTCAAGAATCTTTTGAGAGAGTAATAGAGATGAATAGAAGACATCATTTTCAAGTTATAGCCCTCCTGGAACCTTTTCAAGATCCAGGAGAGATAGAGCATTACAAAAAAAGACTTGGCTTTGATAGAGCGACAGTGAACTCATCTACTAAGATATGGTTTTTTTTTGGAAAGAGCAAGGTTCAACATCTGATAAGGCAAGGCTCTGACCATGCTCCGTTATTAGTCCAATGTAATTCAGCGGATGTGAATGTCATCAAGCTATTCAAATTTCTTAATTTTTCGACTAAACATCCTGAATATCTGGAAGTTGTGAGAGGGGCTTGGCAGATCAATTTTATGGGAGATCCTTTCTCGTAATACCATGCTAAGATGAAAAGAGTGAAGAAGGCTCTAACCGAATGGAGTAAAAAAATGTATGGGAACATTTTTGAAAAAATGACAACGTTAGAAGATTTGGTCAGGGTCAAAGAAATACAATTGGAGATCAGTCCTACGGAAGGAAATTGATGTGAGCTAAGTAAGACAGAAGCTGAACTTAGAAAATATTTAAACATTGAGGAAGAATATTGGAGACAAAAGGCAGAAATGAAATGGTTTAAGGATGGAGATAGAAATACGAAGTTGTTTCATGATTTTGTCAAGGAGAGAAGGAAAAAGTTGCATATTGGAGAAATACACACAGATCAGAGGGAAGTGGTTACTACAGAGGAACAAATTGGTGCAACAACGAATGAATTTTATGAGAGTCAGTTAAAAAAAATAGATGTAATGATGCATCCTGAGATGTTAGACAATATCCCATGTCTAATTACACAAGAGCAAAATGATGAGATCAGTAGAGTTCCAACCAATGAGGAGGTTAAAATAATAGTCAATGAATTAAATGGTGATAGCACTAGTGGACCGAATGGTTTCTCTGGAATTTTTTTCCAGAAGAGTTGGGAGATTATAGGAGACGATATAACTAAGATGGTTCAAGCCTTCTTTTGTGGACAAAGACTGCCAAGATTTATTACACATACGAATCTAGTCCTAATCCCTAAGAAGGAGAATGTTAAAGCTTTTGCGGATTTAAGGCCAATCAGCCTTAGTACTTTTGCCAATAAAATCATATCGAGAATGCTTCATGAAAGAATGGTGAAGGTCCTTCCGAGGCTGATTTCTGCAAACCAAATAGGCTTCATAAAAGGAAGAAGTATTACGGAGAATGTGTTACTTGCACAAGAGATTATTAGAGATTGGGATCATGAATAAGTGGCAGAATGTGGTGGTAAAGCTGGATATGGCAAAAGAATATGATAAAGTCTCATGGTTATTTCTCGCAAAGGTTTTGAGGAAATTTGGCTTTTCAGAGATTCTTATTGATATGGCGTGGAGACTAGTATCAAACAATTGGTATTCAGTATTAGTGAATGGTCAAGCTTATGAGTTCTTTCAATCATCAAGGGGACTTAGATAGGGTGATCCACTATCACCAACAATATTCATTATTGCGGCAGAAGTGTTGGCCAGAGGGCTGAATAAATTACATGAAGACGCTGAGCATATGGGATTTGGTATGCCAAAGTGGAGTCCAGATATCAATCACTTGTTATATGCCGATGATACTATTTTATTTTGTTCAGGAAAAAAGAAATCGGTCAAGAAGATGATGAGTGTATTGGCCAAATATGAACAAATTTTTGGACAAATGATAAACAAGAGCAAGTGTTTTTTTTATCTACACGAAAAAACACCTGTGGTGCTAGGACATAAAATCAGAAAATGGACAGGAATAAATCAGGGTCATTTCCCATTCACATACTTGGGATGTCTAGTTTTCTACGGGAGGAAAAAAGTAGCTTATTATGAGGAGCTATTAGGAAAGATCAGTAGAAGGATTATGTGCTGGCAAAGTAAACTAGTGTCATATGGAGGTAGGCATATATTGGTAGCACATGTGTTTCAATCAATGCCGATGTATCTGTTATCGGCTATGAACCCTCCTAAAAGAGTCATTAACAAAATTCATCAATTATTTACTAAGTTTTTCTGGGGAAAGACTGGAGGGCTGAAAGGGAAACACTGGGTAGCTTGGGATGAATTGTGTTATCCATATAATGAAGGAGGAGTTGGATTCAGGTCCCTACATGATGTTGCAAGTACCTTATTTGCAAAGTTATGGTGGAATTTCAGAGTAATCACAAACTCGTTGTGGGGTAATTTCATGTGGAACAAATACTGTAGTAGCCAAAGAAAGAGGGGGGTCACATGTCTGGAAGAAAATGGTGATGGTCAGGGAGGAAGTGGAACATGAAATATGGTGGCAAATTAAAGCTGGAAATAATAGCTTTTGGTATGACAACTGGACACAACAGTGGGCGTTGTATTATATTGAAGAGAATGGACCAGATAGATCAGAAATGGAGGTCAGAAGTTTCATCAATAATAATGGGTGGAATAGAGAAAAATTAGAAAGTGTGGTTTCTGAAGACATGGCGAGATACATTATGGGAAATATCAAACCAATTGATACTCAGGGTTCAGACCACGCATGGTGGATGGGAAATACTAAGGGGGAATTCTTTGTCAAATAAGCTTTTCACATGATTAGGAAAATGAGAGAAGGAGGGGACTGGTGAAAGTAAATTTGGATTAAAGGACTCCCTTTTAAAATCAATTTCTTCCATTGGTGGGTCTGGAAGAGGAGAATTACCACAGATGATAACTTGAAAAGAATGAGGATGGATATTGTCTCAAGATGTCATTGTTGTGATGATGAGCACAAATTGGAGACAATGGAGCACTTATTTCTAACATCTCCTATAGCCCAAAAGTTATGGGAGAAGTTTGCTTTTTGTGCAGGTATAAAGTTACATGGAATACAACTACAACATGTGATTACTAATTGGTGGAAAGCTAAATGCCCAATCAAGATAAAAAAAGGATTTTTAAGATTGTTCCGCCAATCTTACTATGGGAACTTTGGAAAAGGAGGAACGCAAGGAGACATGACAAGAATGTGAGCCTGTTCAAGCTGGTTCAACAGTGCCAACACACAATCACTCAGTTTATCAGGTATACTTACCCGTGGATCACAAGTTCAACACATTGGGAAGGAATTGTCAAATATTTCTACAAATACAAGCCTAAACTGTACTATTAGGCTATCAGTTGGCAAAAACCAAAAGAGGATTGGGTTAAGTGTAATACATATGGGTCCTCTAAAGAAAATCCAGGAGATAGTGCATATGCATTTTGTATTAGGGATGTTAGGGGGGATTTGATCTTTGCAGAGGCGCAACAAATAGTGATTGCTACAAATATCATGGCAGAGGTAGTAGCGGTACTGAAGGCAATAAGTTATTGCAGGCAGAGTCAACATAGGAAGGTGATTGTGGAAACTGATTCCCTGGGAATAAGAAATTTCTTGTTAAGGGAATGGAAAATTCCTTGGGAACTGAGTGAGATTTTGGAAGATGCTATTGCTATGATTGAGCATGAAGGAATACAAGTTAAACACGTTTTCAGAGAGGATAATCAATTAGTTGACGCTTTAGCTAACAATGCTCACAATCACACAATCACACAGAGAAGCAAGTATACATTCAGTTTAATCAACTACCAGTGATATGCAGAAAAATTCTAAACATGGATAAGAGACAAGTCATGAGTTTGAGGATCAAGACAAGGAAAAATAATTAAGACCACTACCAACCAGTATGGACATCATTCACATTGATCATATTATCACAGAGTCACGTAGATATTATGTAAACATATTGAGCGTTTGCCACTACCAAGGATTATTATCTATGAGAAAAGAAAAGCTTCCTAGCCTAGGCTATGACAGATTACAAAAAGGAATATTAGCATAAGTCGAGGGCTACATGATCAATAGAACTTGTAGAGCAGCATCAACTGTTGTCAGCCAACAAGAGGAACCTCTCGAGAGCCAGATGCGTATTTATCTCATGACCAGCTGTGGGAAAAAGAGGATTAAGATATCAGAAGGCGGGGATAAGGAGAGGATAACATGTGAAGAGTGAAGCTTACTGGAGTGATTAAAAAAGTTGTCAAAGCACCTCTTAAAGTCCAATTGGAATTTGAACCGGACAACCCACCTGAAAAACACAAATGGAGCTCAAATATGAGAAGTCACAACAAAGGAAAATACAAGAAACATACCTTTTGAAGTCGTGGAAAAGAGATGAGCCATAGAATACATGGAGGAACACCGATTATCCAAAAGAGGCGAATGAAGAACTGAGAATTCACAAAGGAAAAAATGAAGTGGAGGATTAGAGCTTACAATGGAGAGAAGAATTTGAGGAGGCAGAACAGGAAACAAAGAAAAGGAAAGTGATGATAGTGTAGGGTTAGAAATAGAAAGAGGCTTAGTTCATTTTGGTCTAACTGGACAAAGTAGATTTTTTTGGTTTGTTTTTTACTTACTTTTTTTTCAGAATATTTTTACTTATGAAATAAAATGAGCCCTGAGCTCAAAATTGATTAAAATAAGTGATCTATTATGAGTCAATATGAATACCCATATTTAACCCATTTTGATCATATTTGTAGACTCTTAAAATAGCTTGAAGCTCATATTTAACCTATTAAAATATATGAGTGATCCAAGTCATTAAATATGGGCAAAATGGATTCATTTCATTAATATGGGCTCAAATTGCCACCCCTAGACCTCCTTGCTTTCATAGGGATTCAGTTTATCTTAGTTCAGTTCATTTGATTATTAGTCATTATTAGTAAATTAGTCAGATATTCGTGAATCTTGTCCCAACACTTATCTTCAGTTAGTAGGGGCTTCATAGACGAGTTTGATTGGGTTAAAATTTAAGTTGTTTTCACAAACATCTCTACTTTTATATGTATTATTTATAATATAAAGCTATCTGGGTATGTTTTCTACAACATTTGTTTGCTCATCTTTTAAAAGTTTTTGCATAGTTTTCATAGTTCAACATAGTAGTAAGTCTGGCCTAGGGATGGCAATTTGAGCCCATATTAATGAAATGAGTCCATTTTGTCCATATTTAACGACTTGGATCACTCATATTTTAATGGGAAAATTAGCAAACTAGTCAAACTCCCTAACATATTTTAATGGGTGCTAAAGATTTCGAATAACTTGTTGAAGACCAAGTTGAGGAAGAACAATTTCCTATTAGTTTGTTTTGTATTTATAGTTTTTTAATTTTTTTTTGTAACCTTTCTCAATTAATATTCAAATCAGTATGTATACTATTAATATTTGTATTCATTCAAAATCTCATGTTGCATAGTTTATGAATCTTGTATTTGTTCTTAATTTGAATTCACTCCAAAGGTATGTCAACTAGATATGTATTTTATTTATAGGAAGAACAACTTCCTATTAGTTTGTTTTGTTTTTTTTTATAATTTTTTTTAGAATTTTGTATCCTTTCTTAATTTGTATTCAAAACCGTATGTATGCTATTATTATTTGGATTTGTTTCAAAAATCATGTTGCATAGTTTATGAATCTGGTATTAATTCCTAATTTGTATTCATTCTAAAGGTATGCCAACTAGTTATGTATTTTATTTAAGAATAATTGCAACAAATATTCACTTATTCCTTTTCAGTTTTATATTTCATTCTCACTTTTTCATCATACTATTTTTTGTATTTTATATATTATTATACAAAATACTTCATAAAAACTAGAATGAATACAAATACAAATAAAATATATATTGGAATGAAAACGACTTAAAAAAGGATACAAGATTCTGAAGAGAAAAAACACACAGTGAAAAAAATACATGAATAGAAATATGTTTCTAAATAACTACAGATTCATTTGACATACCTATAGGAATGAATACAAACTAATAAAAAATACAAGTTTCATTATACAAAAATACAACATGAAAACTAGAATGAATACAAATAGTATTCATATTGGAATGTATACGATTTAAAAAAAGTTGCAAAATTTTGGAGAAAAAAAACCAAAAATACATTGTGGGAAAGGCACACGCTTGAGTTTTCTTGGAAAATGTAACTGATGAGAAAATTAAGTGATATTTTTTTTTTTGAAATATTATCTCCCTTGATTTTCTCCCTTCTGTTACCCCATTAAAGTAAATGGGGTAATAGAACTCCTACAAAGTTCAAGTGTCTTTTTTAAAAACAAGTCTTACTTTAATGGGGTAATTATGTATTTTCTCTTAAATAATTGTAATTTTTCAAATTAAACAAATTAAAAAGATACATAAATTAGATATGTAACAAACTAAAATATTGACATTTTTAATAAATATTGAAAATATTACTAAGGGATCCTGTTAAAATATTGACATTTTGAAATTTTTCCCAATAATAATCGTGTTTGGTCAAGAACCATAACAAGTTTGTATTTGTGATTACAACTCTTTATTATTATCCATGAAAAAAATTGTGGCCATTGATGAATTGTCAGACATACCCCACACACATAGGCACATCCACATTACTGGATTGCTCCATCTCTCTGAATTCCCCCAATAAGCCATAACCAATGGGCACCCTATCTCCCAAGCTAGCCACCGGCATTCTCCATTTCCCGTCTCACCGCCACCACCGTAAACTGCCTTCACTCTTCCCTGTCAACTTCAATTCATCAACAGGCAACAGCTTTGGTTGTAGTAGATGTAGCAATGTTAAGGTGAAGACAGTAAAATGCAAGGCTACTGATATTTCAGTTGCGGAAGGGTCATCGGCGGCCAATTGGGTGCCTGTGGTTCCGTTGTCAGCACTGCCAAAAGGAGAGAGACGTGTTATTATACAAGATGGAGAAACTATACTCTTGCTTTGGTATAAAGATGATGTTTTTGCTATTGAAAATCGTTCCCCTGCTGAAGGTGCTTATAGTGAAGGACTTCTTAATGCTAAGCTCACTCAGGTCCCCTTCTCCTCTTCTTCTTTAATTTACTCCCTTTTTTTTTGGGGTTTATTCAGTTGATGGAAACATATCAGTTTTTATGAGTGGTTATTTTGGGTTATAATTCCATTTGGTTGCTATTTCTGTTCCAATCAAACAAACATTGTGATTTGACGATTTTCATTTCCTAAATGCTCCTCTTTTAATGCTTTTTTTTTTTGTGAAATTCCTAAGAGAGTAAAGTTTTCAAACACAATACTGCAGATATTGCTAAATATGTAGGTGTAGGGAGTTGTTTTTGTGCTACAGTCTGAAAAATGTTGGTGCATGAATGCAAAAGCACTCGAGTTTGTACTCAGGAACTCAAGTTAGTAAGATTACAAGGATTGGTCAATGGCTCTTGTCATTTACATTGATTGAGTTGCTGTTAATGTTGGTTTCTGTATGTGATGCTATAGGGGAAGTGATGATTTCCTAAATGCCAATGAGGGAAGCTTTCTTAGAAATAACTATTGCAAAACAATTGGGTGTGTTTGGTATGAAGGAAAATGTTTTCCACCGAAAATGTTTTCTTGGAAAAAATTGTTTTCTTACTTATTTTCTGGTGTTTAATTTGTAAGAAGAAAATAATGTTCAAGAGCATTAAGATATAATCTGGGAAATTACTATGACACTGGACCTGAAAATACTATAATTTGGGAGAATACTATAATCGGGATGTAAAAAGTCAGGGTCAAGGTCAAAAGTCGGGTTTTGGGTTGGGATGGGGGGTCGGAACCTGACTCCGACTTTGGAATTATGTCCCAGGTTGAGCTTGGGGTTGGGTTTAAGATCGGGGTCGGTTGGTGAGGTTGAAAGAGAGTACTGTTGGTAAATGTTTTCCTTACTCTATGTAGGGAAGTCATTTTTCCTTAAATTTTATGAAAATAAGTCAAACCAAATATGAGAAAATTAAAAAACATTTTTCAAAAGATGCTTTCCTTCAAAGCTACCAGTTTCAAAAAAAAATGCTTTCCTTCATACCAAACATAAACTGTAAAATACACTAAAATTTGCACTCATTTGAACAATTTGGTGAGAAATACTGTGGAAGCTTTAGGTGTAGTCCTATTGGATAATTTTCCAAGTGTAGTATCCGTATTTCTTACTCTCTCTACTGTTGCAAGGTAGTAAGTAATTCATTATTGATTGAAAAACTCAAAACTCTAATCCAATGAGTTAAGAACAATGTACTTGCCTAACTCAACCTCATAAGTCATCTCATAAGGTGAGATTTGTCCTAGACCAGAATACAACCCATTTCTTTAACCAATGTGAGTCTCTAACACCCCATGTATGCTAGGATAGACACCTGTTACATGAATAATATAACACGGGAGATAACATCGAGAATCGTCTAGCTCAAATATCATGCCAAACAAAATTGATCTTGGACTTAGTTCAACCTCAGAAGTTCATGCCTTCAATCAATATGAGACTTTGATTGCGGGGCTACTATACCTCTTGTGGAAGTTATTGATCTTCTCTTCACAAGGTTGGTTAAGTGGCCAAATATGAGGAGCTGGAAATATTATTTACTTTTAGGACTTGTTGTGTCTTGATCAGAGAGCCCTCTTCCAGCTAAATTCAGTCAGTCGATTAAAATTTTGCACAGCGACATGTTCGTGTATTACATGTTTGTAGGTGTGTCTGCAAGACAAGCTGTATTGGATTACCTTTTAACACCTAACTTCCTTTCTATCTCCATAATATGAACTGCCAAAGAAGCCAGGGAATGAATTTATCTTTATTAGGCACATCAGTGGCACATGGGAGTCAGTTAAGTGATTGTACATAGTGAATGTCTGAGGCCACATAGGAGCCTGCTAATTTATTTGTAAATAATTTCTTGAGGGGGTACATTGAAATCTGTTAACTGATATGTAAATGATTTCCTCAAATTGAAGGGGAGCCTTGGTGTAATTGGTAAAGTTGTTGCCATTTGACCAGGAGGTGAAGGATTCGAGCTGTGAAAACAGCTTCTTGCAGAAATGCAATGTAAGGTTGCGTACAGTAGGCCCTTATGGTTTGGCCCTTCCCCAGACCGCTACATAGCGGGAGCTTAGCGCATCGTGTTGCCCTTTTTGATATGTAAATTATCACATGACTAGTTTGTTAGGTTGCTACAATTACTGCCTTCCAAACAAATTTGAGGGGGGGAGGGGGCAAGGAGGACTTCTATGGAGCTTTGATTTGGAATTAGAATACAATTTCTCTCTTCTCCCTCGATGCTATTCTCGTTGTCTTTACCTTCGCTGTCAATTTGGGTAGGTTCTCTGTGCAGTAAAGATTTAGTTCCCTCTTCCTTAGGAGCACCATATCCATGAAATTTGGGTTTGAGTTTGTATTACTAACTTAGGACTTCACTTAAATATTACAATTGATGCATGAGGGTATAATTTTTGCCATTTACACAGTTAAAAAGATTAAATTCTATCTGCTGGTGAAGGGAGCAACTTCGACACTGTAATGTCATGTCATGACTAGCATTCTGTACCAATAGAACTTTTCAGCCTAAATATATAAAATGTTTTGAATCTAGTAGAGGTTATAAATTCATGACAATACATACATGTTGCTGAAAGTTACAAGAACAAATTGATTAGACAACAAATGAAATAAGATATGGTATAAAGATGGCAATCCATTAATTCATTTAATTTACGTGGAGCTATCTTCTGCTTGAACGATGAAATGCTACATTTTTGCAAGACTATATAACTAGCCAGTAGCCAGGATGTCTGCCTTACCAATTTTGGTTGTTCGACTTAACATATGCTACTAAATTAAGGGGCAATTGTAAAGCACAAAAAGGTTTGCTTGTTTGAATGCACTTGCTGCTGCATAGAGCTTCCTTTTCATGTTAACGTTAGAATACTTGTTATTAAATAAATTGATGTTATTCTAGATGTGTCTATTACTACTATCATGATGTTTCGTGCTTCACATACATTGTGCGTTTCTCCATGCTGCATGAACATGCTGACAATATGCATATTTCTTTCTGGATTGGATAATGTAAAAGCCCATAAATCTCAAATTCCTACAGGATGGATGTATCGTGTGTCCTACAACAGATAGCACATTTTATCTGCAAAATGGAGCCATCAAAGAATGGTATCCAAATAATCCTGTGCTGAGAGTCCTTACTCCCGCCTTGAGAAATTTGTTTGTTTATCCTGTTAAAACCGACGATGAGAATATCTACATCAGCATGAGAGGTGGAAAAGTTGATGCATCTGCAGAGATTGTTTTCAGTGGAAAGGCTCAACCTGGTGTAACAGCAACTGACGTGAATGTAGACGAGGTAATTGAACCAACTTAATCATGCTTAGTTACAAACTTGTCCTATCTAGTAAATAACATATTCTGATCTGATTCTCCTTATATGCATTTAGGTAAGAATGGTTATCGACGAGGGTCAAGAGGCCTTTGGGTTCACGGGAAGGAATGAACTGATAAATGGAAAAGCAGCAGTAATTGGTTTCCTGTTGCTGCTGGATTTTGAACTCTTGACCGGCAAAGGTCTTCTCAAAGGAACAGGGTTCTTGGACTTCATTTACTCAGTTTCAGATGCTTTTAAATGAAACCATTTCGCTAAAGGAAAATTTTCCTACTAAGTTATACATAAATTCTTATTCCCCGTCCCTCTTTTTTTTCTCCCTTTTACTATTTCTCCGACAAATTCTTAATCCAAACAAAGAATGTTGATCTTTGTATATGTTGTCCAACTTTATAGATTAGTGAATTATATAGACCTTTGAACAAGATACTCATTGTTCCAGTGCAGAAATTCTTCTGTTTCTTCTGTAGTACTGCTATGCAGAGTTTAACTTCTAAACAATGACAAGGACAGTGAAGAATTTTTACACTATTTGGTAATCAGAATGAGAACTACAGCCTACAGGTAGTTAGTAACTTTAAAAACAAGAATTGTTAGTTACAGCAATTGATCAATAATAGGCTAATAGTGTAAACCAGTTTTTACATTTTTAAGTGTTTATATGTAGAGACAGTAGAGGTGGCTTGGCTTAAAAAAAAGTACGGGGAGACAAACTTTTGATTTCTGACTTATTTTAAGTCATTTTTGACATTGTCAAACACTTCCTAACTTATTTTAAGTCATTTTTGACTTATTTTAAGTTATTTTTTATATTTGTCAAACACTCCAAGAAGTCAAAAACTGACTTAAGAATAGGTTTGATCAACTTTTAAGCCAATCCAAACACCCTCTTAATATCTTAAAAGCTTACTTAACTTTGAAAATTTATCTACCAAAGTCATTAAATTTTATTTTGTATCAATAAAATTACTTAATTTAGACCTATATATCAATAGAATAACCTCAAATTTATTATTAAAAACAATAAACATGATAAATTATTTTCTATATCAGGTAAACATGGACCATATCATTAATTTTTTTTTAGAGAAAGCACATTAAGAAATTTTATCGACAAACTTAATAAGTGAAACAAATACTTTTTATGACATTACAATAAACAAATGCACCCTCCGTTTATAAAGAATAACCTGCTTTCCGTTTTAGTCTATTGTTAGAAAGAATGACCCTTTTTCTTTTTTGGCAACACTTTTGTCACGACCCAAGGTAGACCCTAGGTGTAACATGGCGTATAGGACCTCAAGAGGCCCCATATAAGCCACGTAGCATACATAGACAAGATAATAGAAATTTACGAGATTTAAAAGATTTTTTCAAAGCATAGAGTTTTATAAAACGAAGCGGAATCTAACAAAGTCTCAAGCCATCTAGTACATAAGAAGAAATCGAGACGTAACCCGTACATCAAGTTCAAAACTAAATGAAATGTCATAATGAAATAAAAGCTCGGTCCTCGAAGTTTTTGGACTCACCAATCTCCCAACTTCAACTAATAGATCCTAGCCACGGAAGTGCGAGTCTGGAGCGTCGGACGCTACATTTTGATAAGAAATGTAGGCAAGAGTATGTGTTAGTACAAATATGTACCAAGTATGATAGCGATGCATGAAGTGTAAAAAAAATCATGATAAAAGAGACATTTTCATAATATGCAATGACCAAGCTAAAACATGATATAGAAGAGTTAGAAAACACACGTCATAAAACATAGTCAATGCAAGTAGACAAAATCTTAAATCACATGTGAGATACTTCTTGAAGTAACCTTGATTCCTGAATGTGGAGAATTACTTTTAATCGACATGCAAGACCATGTGAGATATTAACATGGAATTCGGTGTCTACCCCACACAGAAAAGAGGTGTGCTACTTGCCAAGGTAAAACCATGAACTTCTAGTTTACGTAGATACACTAGGTAGTGTCTATCTAGACAAATCCTATGTTGGCACATAGTTTGTCACGCCCCGAGCCTACACCCTCAACGTGGCCAACACTCGAGAATCATTGATGGTCCCCAAACGAACCCTTGTCCTAGCTCAATACTCAGCGGGAGACTTACTCAACAATATATGAACTCAAAAGTAAAGATTTACTCATTTTTCTTAAAAATAAATGAACTCAGAAATGTGTGGGAAGCAAGGAGGCTCACCAAAGCTAGCTCGAATGCAACTGGATCAATGGAGCGTCAGTTGATGATCCTGAATACCTGTATCTGTATCATGAAACGATGCAAGCAAAATGACGTCGGTACATTGAATGTACGAGCATGCAAGGGGAACTCTGCAACATAGCATAAGGCTTGAACTAATAGAAAGGAAGACATATTCACCTCATCTCAACTCAACTCAAGAATATTCAACTCAACTCAATATGAATTCAACAATAAAGGATGCAAGATGTATAAAGTTTTTAAAACAGTACATAATAACTCAATGTATATAAAAATACAATAATAAACTTTTTACTCTTAATTGGGAGATTCTCTAACCGACAACCATCACTATGAGCTACGTGATGGTACAACGTATCTCCCACGCTGCCAGAACAACCCTTTGTTTAGGTCCTGAGGCTTCCGGGTTAATTCTGAGGCCTCTTGTGGATATGACTTAAAATGGGAATCCGGTGTAGGAAAAACATTTCATCGAGAAGACCTTGGATGGAAGTTTATATGGTTTTGTTGAGTCTGAAATGTCAATTCTAATGGGGGAAGCATAGTTCTTTTGTGTGCACGGGGTTCCAAACGAGGTTGGGGCATCTCGTCGAAGTTTGTGAGTAGCACTTGTGCTGTCAACTGAGACATGCCTAGGTCCACGTGCCTATGGCCCCATTCGTGGATGTCAGGGACATTCATGCACGGGTGCCGCGTTCGCGGATTGTAGCTGGTAAGAGCGTTGGCGCGGCTGCCCTGCGTTCACACTAGTCAGTCGTCTGGCCTATTTAAGGCTGGTCTCTAGGCAGCCTTGGCTTCATTTATTACTTTTTGCAATTTTTCCTTTGTCTGAACTCCAATTTTTGTAATTCTAACTCTCACGCGCTCGTAATTTTGGGGTAACATGGTGGAGTGGTTGAATTGTGTCGGTGAGACTCTGTTTGAGGTTAAATTGGCATGAAAATTCCTGTTGCTTCTTTTATTTGTGATTTCTTGGATTGTTGTAATGTCTCTACGACTGTACTTATGTTATTATCCTATTTTTGATAGTGTGGCAGTGTCAAGAGGCCGTCTGTAAAGGAAAAGCTTCGGCCTTGTGAATTGGAGCGCGCACGGTCGGCCTATAGGTAGGCTACAACTTTCTTTCCTTCTTAGATTGAGCATGAATGTGTAAATTCATGATGGTTAGTGTGAATTGGGGGCATGTACTTAGTTATTATATTTAAAAAAAATTAAAAAACAAGACGGACAAATTAAAACGAAAAAACCACTAAAAAAGGGAAAATAGTGCAATTGACAGGCAGGCATGTTGACCGTGACCTGCCTGGTTATTGTCACTTATGTATATGTAATGGATAAGTTGGCAATTATCGTGTTTTTATATGTATCACGACCCAAGGGTATCCCCTAGACGTAACAATGCACATAGAACCCCGAAAGGCACCATGTAAGCCACTTAGCATATCATAACATAAAGCAATAGAATAATAACAGTAAAAACGCATTTCAAGTCCAAAAATCATTATAATGTAAAACATAAGTCTAGACGTGTCTCAATTAGCCATCTATTACAATACTTGAGTCAAAATAGGGTCACAGCCCAAAACAACATAATCCGAAAGTGAAAATACAAGAATGAAACTACGATGATAGTATTCGTCCTCGAATCATGAGGACTCACCACAAGCAAGGAGAATAGTCCAATCCAATCTTGAACCAAATAATGACCGCCTTAGGAACCGGACCCTACACTTGAAAAAAGAAGAAGGAAAATATGGGTTAGTACAAAAATGCACCAAGTATGATAGTCATGCATGGAAATCATGAAAACATGCTAAAAAGGACATTTTAGTTGAAAAACATGCACTTGACCAAGTTTAAGGACCATCATGAAGATTAGTGTAAAAGCAAGTCATAAGCATAGTCAAAATATATATCATCATAACATAGTAGAAGCATACCATAAATACCCTCAAAGCATACTTGTGCAATGCATGAACAAGATCCCATAATCCCACCCATGCTAAGCAAAGCTTCTTGATTAACCATAGTTCATAATTCATGTTCTTGTTCATATTTCATCATAGTGGGAAATAACCTTAACCGACATAGACCATGTGAGCTTAACATGGAATCCGGTGTTACCCACACCGAAAAGGGTTGTCCTACTTGCCTAGGGTAAGACCATGGTTGTTAGCTTTTAGGTGGATCCACTAGCTAAAGACCTATGGGGGCACATAGTTATGGGATAAGGAGATTGCTACTAGAAACCCGGACTCAACTAAGGTAGAAGGTTTCCATCTCATGAGATACATGTTTTAGGAAACTGAACTCAACTAGCGTAGAAGGAACCCATTTGGAAAGTCGGACTCAACTAGCGTAAAAGCTTTCATTTCATATTCAATATTCACTCGGTGCTAAGCATAATTCTCATTGAGTTCATATTAAGTTCTTGACTTAGATTCATATTTGTGGAAGAATGTCAACATAACTCATAAGATAGCTCATAAATTCAATAGGTGAGAATATCCTTTCAACCTTAGAATCATCATAGTGTGAGAAAACCTTTCACATCATATCATAATCATACATAAGTGTGCATATCAGGAAAATCAACCAATAACACAACAACTAGTTCATAATCATAATCACTTTACTCTGAAAGTGTTCTTTAAGCATATACATAGATCTCATACTCTTGCATAATTCTCGTACTTTGCCATTCAAGGACCATAGATCACATTCAACCAACACATCTAGAATTACTACATTAGACATGGATATAATCATAATTCAAGTAACCCAATCAATACATGCATAATCCCATAAGATTCTTCTCTAATCAACAACCCATATCCCAAGATCATAATTGAGTAATATGGGGGTTTCATGGGTTCTTGGGGGATTCAACATAAAAACCATGGGAAATCCTCAATTCATGCATAATATATCATTAATTGATAGACCTTGTACTTGTATGCGTTTGTATTCTAAACCTTTCTACTTACCTCTTTGTCAACTGAACCCTTTAACTCAATAAAATTTAACATCGTAAACACTTCTGACCATTGACCAAACTTATGTGGCAACTTAATTGTTGAGTTGACATAAGTGTGTGATTTCACGCAAAAAAGGAGCGTGAAAATAAATATTTAAACTAAAAATAATTAAAAGAAAAAGGAAAATACAATAAAAAGAAAAAAATAAAAATAAAACTAAAAATTATTAACTTCACTCTTTCTTCTTTCCCCCACCCCTCCCCATTTCTTTCACCTTCCCTGATCTTCCCCCACCCAATTCCCCATTCCTTTCGTTCTCCCTTCCTCCACTCCTTTCTAGTTCTTTTTCTCTCTTTTCCTTTTTCATTTTCTCTTTCCCAAATTAGAACGAGATCGTGCAAAAAATAGAACAAAATGAGCAAAGGAAAATCGAGAAAATTGGTGCAATACCCAAATCCACGGAGAAATATATCTAATGAGTATCTTGAACTCTTTTTGTTGTTAAATTTTTTAGCAATTTTAGTGCTCCATCTTTAAATCTGTTATTGTTCTTGATTTGTCTTTCTTTTCCATTTTCTTGGGTAAAGTGACAAAGATCCGGTAGTTTTGAAAGGATAAAAGTAATTATTGAATGTAAATTAGATGAAGTATGTTGGATAAAATTGTGTATAAATATTATAATATATTGAAATACTTTAATGGTGATTCATTGACATCCATGGAGAAAAGGGTTTTACATGTATTGGTTAAGTGATATGAAGAAGATGGAGTGAAAAAAGAAGAAGAAAATAATGTATTTTTAAAAAGTAAATAATAAGTCACATGTCATAAAAAATCTAATGTGGGTGATGACATGTCATTTTTATTGTGCGTTTGAAGTTTCATATACCGTGAGTTTACGGTATTTCTAATACATTTCACTTATGATTTGTGTGTGTCGAGGGCCTTTTAGTATTGGTTTTTATGTGTTTTAATCATATGTTGCAGGAAAGATGTTCAGGCGCGGAAGTAAAGAGACAGCTGAAAGAGATGCAGAAAAGGACATCTACGGAGTGATCTACGGACCGTAGGTCTAGTGACGCTCCGTAGA
>JAJOOS010027523.1:0-11842 GCA_029582725.1 Solanum chiquidenum
AATATTATGCAAAAATAACAACCTTGTTATTAAGATGATACAAAATATAACACATTGTTAAGAAAGACACATTAATGACTGAGATACAAAAAATAACATATATACAAACAGACCCACAAACAGACCCACAAACAAAACATGTACGATACACATACAGACCCATAAATAAAACACATTATATGTAACTAATACAATATTTACTATGAAAGACACATTATATGTAACTGATACAATTTTTAGTATGAAACTTGAAATAGCAGATACACATACACAGACCCATAAACAAAGCACAAACGATACATTAATAACTAAGATCTACTGAACAATGCATGTTATAACAGTTGAAATAAAATACATTATAATTTGACTTAGTTAGGGTTAGTATATAAATTGATTACAGATAATAACGATACATTAAATAAGAGACCTGAATTTGTGCATTTTTTGTATCATAAATTGATTAACTAACAAAAAAAATTACAACATTCGAAAGAAGAAGAACTAAAACCTAACCTCAGGTAATGGAGGTCGAGAAATTGGAGGAGCAAATTTTTGACCCTTTTTTTGGGGGGTTTTAGGAACGGTTTTTGAAGATGAAGCAAAATCGTTTTTCTTCTTTCCATCTTTTACATTCGCCATTAACAATGGGTCATGTAGGCTTTTGGATCTGTTCTCTGTCCAACCAAGATCTTCATAGTCATATATCCGATTAGTGTTAGCATCATCCATCTGATTCAACAGTTAGAAGAACAAACAAAAGAGTATTTCAACAGTATATGAAGAAACAAAAGAGGATTACAATAAAAGTACCATATTTACCTAGGGTATACACAGAGAGATACTTGATTTTGAAGAATATTGGAGAAATCAACTATCAAAGAAAATGTGGAGAAGTTTTAGGAGAGAAATAAGAAAAGAATGAACTCTGGTTTTTAGGGTAGGAAAGGCCCAATATTGTATCCGTGAGATTTTTTGACTTAAAAAGAGAAAAAGAGGGATTTTGGGGATTAATAAAGCTATTAAGGGAAAATAGTAATAAGTAAACTTAAGGGAGGGATTTGTGTCATTTTGCCAAAAATATTTTTAAATATTCATAGCCCACGGGCTGGCCTCTGAGGCTTGCGGGTTGGGCCTATGTGGCTAGTGGGCCAAATGAGGCTGGGCTAAAAAGCCTCATTTCTAAATGGGCCAAAATAATTAGGTCCAACCCCATTTAATTCAAGGGTAAATGAGAGATTTAGTTAGTAAAGAGTTAAGTACAAATATATTCACAATATAGACAGATACAAGTATAAGAATCTATCAGACCTTTTTGCCTTAAAAATTAATAATATTTATTTGTAAAAATACCCTGCACATTTTTTAACTTAAGAAAATAAAAGATGTTTTGAGAAGGATTTTTCCCCATATTACCCCCATATAGCCGGTATGATTCAGAGGAAGATTTTCGCCCATCTTAACCCTAGAAAATGGATAAAGCTGTTTGGGAGAAGTACTACCAACAGGTTAAGAAAATCGAGGTAACCTTATTATTCATTTCTAATTTGAGTCATTTATGAAAAATTTGAGTCTATATTTTAAGGTGATTTAGGAGTCTGTAGTTTGCCTAACGACCTGTATATGAAAATTTTGAGTCAAAATTAGCAATATTTTATGGTGATTTAGGAGTATGTAGTTTGCATATCAACCTTTATATGAATCTAGGGTAGTTCCCACTAGCCTCAACCTGTTTATTCCATTCATTTCACCAAAATGACTATTGGTTTGTTTAAATATTGTACATGATAGTAGATAATGGTAAGATGAGCTTAAATGGAGCATCATTATCAACGATAATTCATGTAGTCGACCTCAACTTGCTTGTGATTGATGGATTATAGTAGTTGTTGCATAGATAATCATAGGGAAAGCTGACTCCACTGGTCAGATTATGAATCCAAATGAGATGGATCGCGTGAAATGTTAAAGAGATCTTAGGTTCAATAAGTACATCGAAGCATGGATAAGCTCCAGGATTAGAGAAGAATTCTTTTTGAGGGTGGGGGAGGCAGCATAGATTGGAGTTCAGATTAAGGGTTGATCTAAGGCTGGCTTCTCAACTTTTGAAGAAATTTCAATGACGAGGAGGTGAACGAAATTGGTGAGTTGTTGAGTTTATTGGATAACATCAGCATTGCTGTAGGAAGAATAGATTCTAGAGTACGGACTGTTAGTAAAAGTAAGAAATTTAGTGTGAAGAATTGTTATAAGCTATTGGAGAGGCAAATTGATTCGGTGGAGAATAATTAGCCATGTGAGATGTTTTGGAAGACTAGAGCTTGATTCTCCTAAAGCAGTTTGTTTTGGATACGTAGCAACTAAGAATGCATACCTCACTCAAACGTGTTGCAAAGATAGAGAGGTTTTTGTTTTATGCAATAGATGCTTCTTATGTGAAGAAGCCGCAAAATCTGCTAGTCATCTGCTTATTAAGTGTGGACAGTGTACACAAATCTACGTGGGGTGGAATGGACAATGCCACTCAAGTCTCAATATGAGAAACCTGTTGGAATGCCGGCAACATCAAAGGGTTGACATTAGAGCAAAGGAAATCTGAGAACTATCCCTTCATGCATAATGTGTAGAGCTGTCAAAATGGGCTGGCCCAACCCAACCCTAACGGGCTAGAGAGTTGAATGGGTTGGGACGGGTTGGCCCTTTTAATTAAGGGCCTATAAAATAGCAGCCCAACCCACCCTTAGCGGGCCACGGGCTGGGACGGGTTGGCCCTTCAACCAAAAAATGAACAATATTACTCTCTTAGAAAGAGTATCTAAGAGTATCCAACGTTGACGTTTATGAACACGACATCAATACATACAAATTTTCATTTATGAATCACACACTTCGGTGAATACTTACAAAAATACATTTATGAATCACACACTTCGGTGAATACATACAAAAATACATAATAGTCAACGTAAGATTTAGCGGAAAAATATTGATCATTCCACAAAAAACTAGCTAGTTTAAAAGACTTGATTTTTTATTTTTTAAAATATTTATTGATAAAAACTTTACAAATAAAACACTACTAAAAATATATATAAAAAATATTTTTAAATATTCATAGCCCACGGGCTGGCCTCTGAGGCTTGCGTGTTGGGCCTACGAGGCTAGCGAGCCAAATGAGGCTGAGCTAAAAAGTCTCGTTCCTAAATGAGCCAAAATAATAAGGCCCAACCCCACTTAATTCAAGGGTTGGGTTGGCTGGGCCGGCCTAGTGGGCCAAACCCAATTTGACAGCTCTAATAATGTGGATCTTTTTTTCTTGGTGCAAGGCTAGGACAGCTGACATTTTTTGGCAATTTCTAGATTTCGTGAATATGCTTAATTGAAATTGTAACAACTTTCCTACTTGGTACTTACTACTCAATTATCTTACCTTGTAAAAAACACACCATGTTATTTGGTACTTCCAAGCCAATGTATCTTTGGATACTTGCCTGATATAGGTTCTACAATTATTCTGAAGGCTATCTAATTACATAGAAAATTGGATGCAATAGGTAATATTTGTGGTGCATTGTACTTCTGCAGGGATTTGATATCACAGATTATCCCGTACAGTGTGCGATGACAACTGTCTACCCAGTGCCATACTACTTGAATGATCCTAAGAATGTTGACATACAATGATGAAACGGTATACTGTATATGCACTTTCCTTGTCTTTACTTGTTGTCCTTTTCCTTTGTTTCCTTTCAGTATCTAAGAGATTACTCGACTGATTTAGGGCATCAATTATGAGGTCAATGGCATTTTGATGGTGAATGGAGGTGGTTGTCATGACTTCATCTTCTATATCACCTCTTCTGTTAAAATGTCTGATGGTAAGGATATCATTTTTCAAGCAAAAGTTGTGAAAAATTTAAATTATTGCTTGCCGTTTCCGGTGATCAGGCCGAAGGTAAAAGCTTTTATTGGTTAAGGTTGTTATCAGCACCATTATGTCATACATTCTACTTCTTTTGATAGTTTAAGTGTGCTGATATTTCTTCAGATGCTTTCAGCATGTTTTATTTCTAACCAGAGTCTTAATAGAATCATGTGTTCTATGAGATTAGGCTGTTGTACCACAAAGTCAGTAATCATGTATCAGAATGGATACCGGAGTTGCTTTGTCATGATATGTAATTAGTTTGTCTAGTAAATTTAACTGATAGTAGTGTTATATCCCCTTTGTCAATGATCTTTGGTTTTTAGTTTTATGAATAGCTACATTAATTTTGAAGGGGGAAATTTCAATAAAAATAGCACTGCCCGAGAAGTTCTTCACTGCCTTTTTTCCTCTTAGCACTGCTTTGTATTCACCTTAAGGAGGTTATATAAGTGCTTGGGTAACTAGAAGCTTAGAGAGCAGTGATGCTCCAGCAGTTCCTAAATTGGCGTGGAAATCTCTAGTCTGAAACATGAGTTCTCTGAGTCGAACACCCCCCGCCCCCCACACCTTATAGTAGGGTTCACAGAGATGGTGACTAAATTTATGATACTCATAAGTTTTACTCGGCACAAGTAGATAGCTGAGTGGTCAAATGAACCGCGTTTGTGCCTTTTCTCCGTCTCTCAACCAATCATTTGCAAAAAAAATTATCATCTCTGTTGAGATGTGCAGGCAGGTTTGGCTTTCTGTTACAAGGCAGAGCTTTTCTGGTTGATAGAGCTTTTTAGTAGATTGATTGCAATGGAGTCTCTGATTGATAATCAAAAATGAAGTTTGAGGTCTAATCGCATTGTTTTGTTGTTGTTATTGCTTCCATCTTTGTATCCTCTTTTCAAACTATTTGGCAAAGCTTATTTAAGGTCTATTCAAAACAACCTCTCTATTTCTACGAGGTAAGGATAAGGTATGCGCACACTCTACCCTCCTACCTCACTTGTGGGATTACAGTATGTTGTTGTAATTCAGAAAAGGATTCAGTTTTGAACATTGTTTAAAAGTGAACTTGGCAATTATTAGTATGCACATATCTCGTTGTTTCAAATCCATTTTCAAGCACAGTTTTCTTGCATTGTACACAGAGACTTCTGGTCACAATATGCAAAGTTTTCTTGAAACTTTGCAGTAGGGGCTTGCCTATGGACAAAGCTTTAATAGCTTGGTGTGCCTGTTTGACTCCATAAAAGAGGCTAACTTCTGAAGCCATGCTTACCTAGCAAGTCATCAAATGGAAATGGATTTTGGTCACTTTTAGTAACAAGACATCTATTTTTTTTGGGGAATAGGGTAAGAAGGAACAAACCACCATTTGTGCTTGTGTTCTTAAACTTAAGGAATTTAGACCAATCAGGATGAGGCAAATTCTTCGTCCTCTAAAGGACAACAAGGAGATGTCAATTATAATTGCTGCAAGTTCCTGTTTGTTTAAAGAAACAATCTTTTGATAATCTTACCCCGTCTAACGTGGATTTTGGATCACTGTCAATCAAGAAGCTACCTAGGCGTCCTTGCAGCAGATGCTGCTGCAGCTGCCTCATTATGTAAGGGGCATTTTAGTTTATAATTATTTGGGTCTCCAAATCATATTTTTCAAAAACGATGTTACCGACTGAAATCTCTTTATGCCTTTTGAATAGCTCTCATAATGTTCTTTATTTAGTTTCAAATAGCTGGATTCTCTAAATCAAGTATGTATCTAGAAGACTGCCACTGAGCTTTTATGGATTTTGTATTAGAAATCCAAACGAACTAAAAGATTCCGTAATTTTGCCAGCCTTGCTACAGCAAACTAGCAATCTAAGTTAGATCCCTTGTATTTGGTGCTGGAAAGTCTGAAGCATTTCTGCATGCTGTTAAATGAGCACCAAACTCAGGTGCTCAAACTATTTCTTGCCTGTGTGCTTTTTTCCTTTGATAAGGGATTTCTTGCTTGTATTCTCAAGTATTTACCTAGTGATAAATGTCAGTTTAATAACTTAAGCTGGTGTAATTGGGTTGATTTTGGCAAATTCAGTAAGTATCCTCATGACATCTTTGAAGTATTAGGATTTGTTTATTGCCTGAGTTTTGATGTACCTTCCTTTCTTTTTAACAAAAAATAAAAAGAAAATCTTGATCCTTCTTAGTGCTTCAGTTCTTGGTCAGAATTAAGGTCACCTCCTCTAATGTGCGAAAAATAAATTTGGTCTTATTACTCTATGGAGTTATTTTCTTGAAGATTCCGTAAATCATATGTAGGTCATTGGTTCTCATATTTCATCTATTAGTAGTATTTCACTAGTACAAGCTTTCATTTTAAAGAACTATTGTCAAAAGTACTGCCTGTATGCTGAGGAAGTAGCTACATGGAGCATGGTTTTCACCTAAGTTGTGTGGACTCTTCACTTTTAGATGCTGCACCCATTCATCAGATTCTCCAAAAATACACTATTTTGTATTTTTGGAGAACACGACAAGCATCTGTTGATTTTTTTGAAGAGTTCGAGCAGCATAGTTTTCACAAGTAGGGGAACATGTGAGTGGTGAAACAGACTCTAATTGATTCTCCAGACCTAGTTTCATAATGCATTGCATTTGAGAATCTAGCTTACCAGTGTAGTTAATACATTGGTATAACTTCTTGAGAACTTTTTGCATTCACTTCTCCGTGGGAATAACCTGCTTCACTGTAGCAGCCTTTATCATGTAAGTAGTGGCCTTAAAACTCTATATGCAGGTGTCTGTTGAACTGGATCGATGCTATATGCATAGCAGTCTTGCTTTGCAAAATAGATTTCCTCTTGTTCTTCTCCTTATATGAGTTCTTGGAGTCTCCGTTAGTGTTATCTTTCTGGATCTTCAGCTATAATCGTGAGACGATCTTTATTAACAAACTTATACGTTTCAGGGATCATGCTGACTGAAGAATAAAGTCGCTCTAGCGAGATCAATCTACCCCCACCATCAATGCTCAGACTTAGGGGATGCTCTATCTTGAGGTTCGCTTTGACATAGTACCTATGTGTGCTGGTAAAAGCATAGGCTTAGCCAAAACATGATTAGCATTTATCCTGTCAACAGTGAGATGGCATTCAACTTGTTAATGCATATCATTCATTGTTTTTAACATTTTTATTTTACCAAAATTTACTTTTAATTTTTGTGCAGGTATAAGTATCTTATGCAATCTACTCTTCATTTCCCCTTGCTCTTGCACGTGAAAGTAGAAACATTTGTTCAGTTGGAAAACTAACAAAGTGGTAGTAAGAATGCTGCATTGCTACCAGATGGTTTCATTGCATTACGTTATAAACTTAGCTTCGGTTTCTCTTCCTTAGTATTTTTCGAGATCAAGCTGAGTTTAATGCAGCATTATTAAGGTGGAATCTAAGATGTAATTACTATACAGTAACAGAATAAGCTCTCTGTTCAAAATCTGTTCAGAGGCTTTACTATTTATTTAGTAGTACCTAAAAATGTTCTGTCCAATATCATAGGATGCTGCATATGTACGTTTAAGTTCATCCTGTATAGATTTTCATTCTACTCATTATGTCAGTTCTATTTTATCATTGTGTGAACTGTCTCTAGATACTTTGTTTGGTTCCACTTGTAGATAAATCGCGCTCCCACTTTATGCAACTTCACAGACTGATGATCCTCATATAACAGTGAACCATGATCAAATAGAACTCAAGGATGATGGAATTCAAGTGATCATAGGGACTCCCATGGGTGTATGTTTAATGTCCCTACAACTTTTTTTTCAAACAACTCTATGAGTGACCTACAATGGCAATGTTTATGATTATATGCTTTGAAAGGTTGAGCAGATAAAGTAGCCAAAGTGGGGAAGTGAAGGTTGTGATGATTAAGTAGACTTAGCGCTTAGTCCAGTATACAAAGAATAGGAAAAAGTGAACAAACTTAAATTTTCTAAATATCAATGATTAGTAGTTTGAAGTTTTGGTCGTTAGGTTGGACTTGTTAATGGAATTCATGCAACCTTACTTGAAATTGTAGATATTAGATGAATTCCATGAAGACATAATGTGTCTTTTGAAAGATAGTAAGAAGGAACTTGATGTAGTTTTGTAGTCCTAGTCAATAATAGGAGTGTTTTTGTTTGACCACTCGATTCCTATAGAGATATTCTGATTGTGTATTTAATCTTTTTTATTTGATGATTGTCGTGTTAGGACCAGCTATTGTGCACCTCGATTAATTTCAAAGAATATTTACCACCTTCCACCAGCAATAGGTATCAGATAATTATGTCCACTAAAGCCAGGACAAATAAGAAGATTGTGTATTTAATCTTCCCGAAAATACTTGTGAGATATTGTGCTAAGAGCTAATTCACCTTGGTAAGTAGTGTTTTTTTATCCGACTTTTCACTTAAGTCCATCATGGTGAAATTAGAAGTTGTTTAACTTTTAACCATATTTACCCAAGTTGACATCTGGTGCTATTACAAGGTCAGAGAAGTCTTTAGTTTTATTGGGTTAAAACATATTTATACAGAGTGTTTATATCAAGTCAATAAATATAACACACATTTCGTACTTTTTAACACTTGGTTAAGTGATACACATTTTCATTTCGATGTGTTGATTCTTAAAGTTAATTGTTTAGTAGATGGAAATTAAACCTGCGGTGAGTGTATTGGCAGGGAACACTTTTTGTTCTCCACTATCTATAGCTACTAAAAGCTTCACTTAATTATATAGGTGTTATGTTTAGATCAATTATATTTCTCCACATCTATGAAAATGCTACTCTAGCATTCTTAGTTGCATGCTATTAGACTTAATCATCCATACTCTAATTCATCTATTTAATATAAGAGGAAAAAAGAGGTAATTTTGAGTAACACAAAGGGCAAATAGAATTTAATCACCTCCCAAAGATGATATATATGTAATGATTACAAATAGGAAAATAAGAACATAGTGATGCCTTTCCCTTTTCCATTAGCTAAGCATGTCAATTATATTTGGAGTAATTCCCAACAACCTTGTCAATTTAGTTTCCATCCCTTTTTAATGTATACCTACTTTAGAAGGTCCAAATCATTTTTCTTGTCTATTAGTAATAATAATAAAAAATAAAACTTTGGAAACTCATGGAGGTGGGATTTTCCACTCCAATATATCTTCACTTTAAAGCAACTTTATTTATGATATAACATGAGATGTAATTATATTTATGGGACCTTCTTTGAAATCTTTTTTTGTTCTCATCATTCTCAAAATTTCTTACCGCACTCCCAAATAATTCAAAATGGGTGATTATGAATATACTTGAAGAAGTCACATGCATGCCTTAATTACTTTCTTTATTACCTATCTAATCATCAAAAGATTTAAACAAAGAACTCAATAGCCTAACTCTATTAATGAAACATCCCTATGTCCAATAATAGTTATCAACTATAAGAAAGAATAAACAATAGGGGTAAATTACCCTTTGAATAAATTAAATGTAATGCTTTGAAAAATGTATTAGATATTGAACAGTAAGGATAAAAAAGATACAAAAGGATTAACTATCTTTTGATTATCCAAATTGGACAAGTATTACTGGACAACTATTTTTAGTATAGTGGACAAGTAAAGATGGACAGAGGGACAAGTGAAGAACGAATTTAGTTAGACTAATCTAATCTTTGCGAGGTAATATTAGGTTAGGGGAAATATTTTTTGACTTAAGATAAGGTCTTTCACATGGCAATTTCACTCACCTTCAATGCCTAATGATTATGTTCTCCATTAATGGCAAAGGAAAGTCGTTTATGTGATGTAATTTAAGGGCCTACTCTCTACTTTGTGTGTGTGAGAAAGATGAAAATTAGCTCTAGCATGGCCCAAAGTTGGAGGAAAGTTATGACTGTGAAGTCAAACCACTAGGAGTCACCTTTAGTCATGCTTGGTTATGGTTCCTTTTGCGCTTGCTAAATAACTAGTACATATAGTTGATTATATGAATTTTTACTGATCATATCATCCTCCTTTATAGTTTATTGTAGTATTGTAGGTGGGGTCGATTTTCAGCCACTTGCCAAATTTTATCATGCAACAGCCATCACCTTATTATGTAAATGAAATAATAAAGTATTAAAATTCTCTATATTTTTTATTATTGGAATGATTTTCTTTTAATATGAGTAAAAGATTTTTAAGAAAGTATAAGATCTAAAATATAACTTTTTAATAAAAAAAAGTGAAGCTTGCTTAAGTGGTTAAGCATCTTCAGTCTTCACCATCGATTCATAGGTTGAGCTTTCGAATCACGCTGGTAGAGAATAAGTAGAAACACTATTGATTCTGTTGGTTGTGGTGAAAAACAAAAGAAAAAAAAAACCTTACTTCAGCTATTACGGATTTTCATTTTAGACAAGCAGGCTGACCAACTAAACCATATCCTTTTTACTTCTTACCAATCAATACTTTTCTAACATTTGCTACAAGTGAGCAGTGGTGGAGTCACATTTATACAAAATGTTTAACTAATTTTCAATCCTCAAAAAATTATACTATGTACATACATAAATTGTTTTATTGAGATACATATCAATGATTGAATTTCCTAAACACAAGAGACTATAGTTTCTTTTTAATCTTCTTGATAAAATTTCCACCTTTTTTTGTTACGAGGGAGTGCAAACAAATATAACCTAGCTAATAAAATTTAAATTCCTACCACAATCTACACCTTTCTCAATATGCAAAATGTTGTTTGGATTGTTCACAATTCATTTCATAGATTTACAGATAACTAAGTACTTCACTACACTCACAAAAAACTAATTAAGTTAAAAACAAATATAGACTGGCATGGCTAACAATAAATTGGACCACAATGTTACATCTATAGCTAGACCTCCTAACAATGTACTCTTTGTTTGTTCCCTATATTTGAGTATATGCATGGTTTTGTGAGAAGGAGAAAGTGCAAATTTTGTCGTTTATTTTATGTTATTATTAAAACTGGTTAGTTGGAACTAAAGGAACTTTTACTTCTTTTTTTTCCTTTTCATCCTATAATAATGTGTTTTAAAAGTTCGTTTTTTTGTGTTAAAAGGTTAAAGAGTTAATTGTACCTTTTTACATGTTACTTCCCCTCCTTTGCTGTTAATCTCACTTACAGGCATTTTAATAGTTGTATTGCTAAATTACCTTTTGGAGGTGTGATTATTCCGATAATTAAGTTGGCATATGACAAGTAGTGGGCCATTTAAACAAATTGTGTACAAAAAAAAAACTATAAATATGCATGCACTTAGTAAAGACACTTGAAGAAAAAAAGTTGAAGTGAATTTCAATTTTAATATGCGTCAAAGCACTCTATACCATCGGATTGATCACTACTAAAGAAACGTTTAAAATCGAGGACCAAAACAATAGATAGTTTCGGTTTTTTTCTAAAATTGATGGACTCAACTATGCCAGTAAGTGATGTGTTGGTTTAGGTAAACCAACGGATTATCTCGGTTAAAATCAAGGAACATTCGTCAATTTTATTATTAAAATATTGATATTAATTAAAAAAAAAAAAAATCGACGGACTACGTAGGTTTTCTTAAATAAAAAGACAATGGATGGCATAGATTTAATCATTTTTTTCAATAGATATTCATAAAGTAGTAACTTGGAATTGAATCCAAGTATTTACTACGACATTGAACAATTCTATCACTAGACCACATATACTCTTTGATTAAATATTTTTGGTGTTTTTAATTTGAAATTTATACTACTCAACCACAATTTTCCACTTAAAAAATCGACGAGCCCCTTGGTTTTCGTTTAAAAAACCTTGGGGACTTGGTTGGTTTTTTTTTTTTTTTTTTTTTTTTTTTTTTAATTTCCGCCTATTTTG
>JAJOOS010027524.1:0-17570 GCA_029582725.1 Solanum chiquidenum
TCTCACCCAAATTATCAATGACAAGGTGGGAAACAAGGATTGATATAATGGTTGGAAGGATTGGCAAGGTGTAAATTAGAGAGATAGGGAGATTGACAAAGATAGATTTGTGCCTCCCCATGATCGTCAATGACCAAAAGACCCAGCTGGTTCAGAAAGAAACCAAACTGAGGAAATGGTTACGAGGATCCTTAATAAGGTTGAAGGGAAGTGTTGAAGAAATTGAAAAATGACTTCTCCACTTTATCTCAAACGGTGACTTCTTATTCGGTATCTATAAAGTAGCTCGGGACCAATTGTGCCAAATCTCCACTCATCTTAATCCAAGGAAAAAGGTAACGTAGCCTTGTGATACCGTCCCAAATCCCAAATATGAATGTTGAGGAATTGAGAACTATGTTATGCCATGACATTAAATAACGAGCTTTTTGGGAGGCAACCCAAGTCTTTACTTTTGTTTCTATTGCTTTTAATAGCGTGAGTTGTGACTTTAAGTTGAGAAAAAGTTAAAAGGTTGAAAAAAGGAACATTAGGCGATGCCAAAACCAAAATGGTGATCCGCTAAAGGTGTTGTGTGGAACCATTCATGTTTGCATTCTGAGCATGAACATGTGAGAAAGTGTACTATCAATTTTGGAAATCTAAGCTCAAAACAGTGATCCGCCGAAGTACACTATGTAGACTATATCGGATTCGCTGAATTAGCCTTCAGGTTTGGTATTTGTAAAGGCATGTTCAGTGAGCTTAAACTCTAATTGAAAATTCACCGAATACGCTCGGCGGTGTTAGTAGTGACCTCTGAGTGGGCCTAATATAAAAGACCAAGGGTCTTTTCAATTTTTTAAAAAAACCTTGGAAATATTTAAGCCTATTTCTCTCCCTTTTCTTGCATTTCCTTATTTGAGTGATTGTGAGTCTTTAGTGCGTGATTTCTAAGTTTTAGGAGTGCATTTTCTTGCTATAGCTTTCGATCCAACTCCATTTTCTTATTGATCTCGTGTTTATCTTCATATTAAGGTTGATTTTTGAGTTTCATTGTGCATTTTGATCTTTAAATGGTGTATTGTATGTGGGCTTT
Organism: Solanum chiquidenum; assembly: GCA_029582725.1. Taxonomy (NCBI): domain Eukaryota; kingdom Viridiplantae; phylum Streptophyta; class Magnoliopsida; order Solanales; family Solanaceae; genus Solanum; species Solanum chiquidenum. The sequence continues at coordinate 1,079 of JAJOOS010027524.1, forward strand.
CAACTGTTTGATGCTTGTGATTGTATGATTTTATTGGGTAACCATATATTGTGCATATTGGACCGTTCCCAGGAATTAATTGATTGTGTGTTAACTATAAATTTCTAATCTTGCATGTGTTAGTTAATTGTTGAAATTAAGCAGGTTAACTTAGTGGGTCTTTGTTTAATTTGATATGGGTGAAGTCTGAGTAACCCAGTGTTAACCCAATTGCATGATTTTTCCTAATGATAAATAGAGTGCCGGCTTTATTAAGGACGAGTCCTCAATTTGAGCAAGACTTTGCAATATCAAGTCTGAGTACCCATGGGAAAATAATCATATGTATGGGTTGTAATGATATTGGGGAAGTAGTTTTTGTTGCGTATGTTGGGTTTAGCTGTAAAAATTACGCATTTGGCCAAACATCTCATGTTCAACATGCTTGTATTAGCTCACTAAGGAGGTTAGGTGAATCATCGAGTAAGCCCCAGCTCGCCCTCTTGAGTGAATATGTGATTTTGGGTACTGTCCCATTCGACGGGCTTGTCTTAGTTCGCAAAACCTACTTGGCAAATCACCAAGTGGGAGAGGACGCCATTGGAGTCTGTTTCTTTTCATTTTACACTGTTAGTTTTGGCGGACTTCTTAGCCCACCAAAACCAACTTGGTAAATCATGGATTTTGAATTGACCCCGCACTTTGTGCCTCATTCCTGAGATAATTGCTATTGTCTGATTTGGCGAGCTCACTGATCCTATTACGCGATCTATCTTCCCTTTAGGTGAGCCTTAGGGTAATTTTTGAACTATGATTCTAAATGAGTTTGATTTCAACTAACCTTCACCACTTCTATGTTTGAATATGTGATTTACAGGTGATGGCTAAAAAAAGGAAACAGGTAGTCACTTCAGATACGGAATTTGAGAGAGAGTCTCGCCTCTTCCTCCTCTGTCAAAAAAGTAAAAGGGGATAGTTATTAACGAGTCATCTAAGGCTCCTCGGTAACAAAAACCTATAACACCACATGCACTTTTACATGAGAGTGTGCAACCCACAAAGAGTGTTGTAAGAAAAAGGACGAATATCCTGTCCAAACTGGTGCAACCTTCCTCCACACAAGCACCAACTTGTAGAGTTATCTCTGTAATCTCTCCAAAATCCCTAAACAGGCTCAAAGCTATTGGATAATGGACTATTCTTGAGAACAGACGACGCTTCATAGATGGAGTTATGAGCGAGAATCCAGCTATTTGGGATACTGTTCAAATACAGTAGTTTGAGGGGTTCAGAAAGCCTAGATATCCCTATGTTCTTTCTTGGGTGTGTGAATTCTACACAGCTTATGCTTAGGCCCTACCAAAGAAGTGGAAGGGCATAGTTTGGAAGTCACTCGAGGAAGTAGAAGTGCGTGGTTAGAAGGTGCAATGCCATGCTGGGGTGATCACCATTGCACTTGGGATACCAACATTTGAGGCTGATATGTATTCACTCCGATTGAGACATGACTTGGATTCGTGGAAAGGGTGGTTGGCCTCTCTTATTTCTGGCTCGTATCCTTCATGGATGGTTGATGGTGCCCAGATAGAGAAGAATGACTTTAATTTTGTAGCACAATACGGATTTGCCTTTATCAGCAACAATATTATGCCCTCGCAAAATAAGTCTATCCTTCGCCATCCCAAGGTGGTCTTAGTAGGAACAATCATTAATCAGGAACACATTCACGTAGGAGTTTTTATTGCATAAGAGATAGTAATGAGAGCTTGATGGAAGAAAACTTCCCTCCCATTCCCAATACTGATCACGCAGCTATGTGATGACGCATGAGTTCCCTTTAGGGAGACTAGAGATGTGCAGATTACCCAGCCATTTCCTCTGACATCTGGAGGATTGAGTCTTAGTGTTTACAGGATGATGCGGCTAGGACAAAGCTGCTACAACCAGATACTACGCATGTAGATCCATAAACTCTATCTTCTGAGGCCAGCTGATTAACGCTCAACTACACCTCATCCGGTACTAGGTGTAGACGATCAAAATCTAATATAAAACCCAACAAGTGATTTGGGGTTGAACCCACAGGGAGTGGCAAAAGCTTGAATTTAATTATGAAGTTAAAAATGCAATTTAATCGGTTGTAGGAATGAAAATTATCGAAAGCACTTACATAAATTGAGGGAGTGACACGAATGTTAGATGGGGGAGTAGGTAGTCAATTAGCAACTACACTAACTACGAACAACAAAGGGGAAACAAGTAATTAAGAAAAACTCTGGGGTATGACCGACTAACTATAAATTTCGCTAAATGGGTGATCGGTAATTTCTAACGGTTTCTAAATCTTAGCGGGTAGGTTGGACCTTAGATGCAATAGATTTCTCTGGAATAACTATTACGATTCAGGTGAGTTCTCTTGAACCTCAACAAGCTTCTCATGATAAACAGCCCAAAACCTCACTTCACCTACTCTCTCGAGCCGACCCACAACAACCCAATAGCTACAAATGCTAATTTATAACCATGGTTTTACACCGCTCTCTCAAGAAAGCATAAAACACTAACAATATTGGAATGCACACTCCAATATATCAATTTAACAACAGTTATAAATCAAACCCACTTCAAAATAGCATTAAGATTAATAATCCCTAACACCGATCAGCTAAATCAGACAAATTGTCACATAGTCACACACCCAAGTATGGGGTTTTAGCTATTCATCATAAAAAGTAAGAATTAAATACCTATTACATTTTCCATTGTTGGGTATTGATCTCCAAACCCTAAAATTGATTCAATGTAGCTTTAATTACAAAACCCACTTCGAAATCTACTTGAAAACTTTAAAACTGAACAAGAACAGTGTTTTTTTTCGTTCTGGGTATGAGTATCCCAATGTTTGGATACCTTCTCCCTTTTCAAAATCAAATATACTGATTCAAAAATTTTCCTTTTGGGGAAAATCGGCGAAGAAAGTCGGGCTTCGCCGACCAGTCGGTGATTCGGTAATTACCCCTGTCCATCGCCTTCTTGTTTAGAGTTCTCATCTAATATCCACTGTAACTTTAGGTGGTCTATGTCGGGGTCGCCGATGGGTTCCTCGATTCGCTCTTTGCTCTTCTGAATCACCAATTTTCCTGCATCTTCATTGAACATTCTGCAACTTTCGGCGATCTAACCTCTCTTCGCCGATCAATTGGCAAGTCGCTGATAGGATTTGTCCTTTGCAAAATTTCTCTCATTCCTAGGACTGGCATGCTGGAATTTTTGGAGAGCTAAATATCCACTAGGTGGTTCACCGAGTGGTCTTGGCGATCACCAGGATCGCTTTTCTTCATTTCTTTAGCTTGTTTGCTCATATTTGCCTGGTAGTGTCATTTCCTTGCTCCTTAGTCTACATACTTGCAAATCAATGCTTTAACATCAGTTTATAGCATAAATCAAGCATTTGAGGACACTTAAACTATCAAAACAAAGCCTTAAATGAGTCCGAATCTCAGACTCATCAACACCCTCAACTTAAACTTTTGCTTGTGCTCAAATAAAACTCAAGATCAATCGGTTCAACAAGGATGTCTATAAATAGTGTTGCTTAAGACTCGACATGAATGCACACAAAAGGTTCAAACTACACATGCAATTCTCAATTGTGCACTCGAAAATTCAAATTGTGACTCACCATTATCAAGTGTACTCAAGATCATAATGCTCGCTTCAAATGCAAGTTCAAGCTCAACAAGGTACTCAAATGCCCTCACAATAAAGAGATTCCATATTCACACACAATTCCTCAAAAATTTAAGCTCCCGGAATCACATACAACTCTCACACTCAAAAAGACGAACATATGCATGACTCCACCCATAGGCTTGCCCTTATTTTCTAATCAACATTCGATTCAGCTCACTAAAGATCACAAAGGTCTTTTTGAGGCTTGTAATAGGGCTAAGTGTAAGTCATTTAAGCTTAGTGGCTTCTACCTTCATGAAGTATGGCCTGAAATCACTTTTTCTCCTTGTCTTTCACATTCAGACATGTTCATAATCCACCCCATTATTCAACTAAATACCCCATTTCTTTCACTGTTTTCACACATTTTATTTCACAACTTTCTCTCTTTTTCAGTCTCTTTCTTTTCTTTCTTCTCTTTATATTCTTTTTTATATATGGAGGGGATCTTTTTCGAAACAATCCATCAAAAGGGGAATCTTCACACTTCTTGACTTTCCTTTTTTTTTACCACACGCCCAACTTAGGATTTTGTCCTAAGTTGGCTATTCGAACAAACCAATACTTCATGAAGGTTATGGGTGATTGGATAAAGAGGTCAAAGTTGTTCAAGTTTCTTCCAAGAAAAGGATAGGCTCAAAATGTGCCAAACAAGGTTCACACATCTCACATGTTTGCCACAAAGAGGTATATTGTCAAGTTGGTTCGCTCTTCAGAATTCTTGCCTAAGATAATTTCAATTGCTTGCTTCACTCAATCAATCCGACCACCGGGGAAAATTCTAGGTGTCATCAAGCACAATGTTCAAGGGAACAACCTCACCACATAAAGCATTGATACAATATCAAACAAGACTCCCCACTTTCTAGCTAGCGTGTAATGTTCATCACAAGAGACTTAATCAACAATCGGCTAGTCACAACGAGATGCTCAAAGTTCACATATTGCCTATGTAACTCAATTTGCCGCATTATAGTTGTACATTCATGTCATTCAATTAAGAGCACTATTCAAGTCATCCATATTGATCCTAACCGATACTCAAAAATACAAGGGAACAAATTCATTCAAACACATCTAGAGGTGATATTCCTAACAAGGTTCCACCCCACTAAAAACAACCAACATTGTCCTCAATGTAAAATAAATAAATAGACAAGGAATAAATATAGAAATGTAATAGCACTGAATGAAAAGAACAGGGTTAGGAAGATCCTTCACTTGGTGGCCATTTCGTGAAGTAATGTGGAAAGCGCCGAATAATTCGGTGAACCGCATAACTGTATGTTGTTCGCCGAAATATCCAGAATACTGGATCTCTAATTAAGACCAAAAGGTGGAGAAAGTTGGGTCGCCAAACAGCATCGGCACATCGCCAGTGTCCTGAGTTCATCACCCAATGTTCTAGAACACCAGCCTTTCAGGGTAGGTCAAAAGGCGGTGAAAGTCGGGCTCACCTAAACTCTTCGGCGCATCACCGAGTGAGCGTTCCGCTTCACCAAATATTCCAAAACTACCGTCCTCTCCCTGAGGGAATGAAGGCGAGCCAAGTCGTGATTGCCGTTCTGCTCGGTGGTTCGCTGAAATGGCCATACCCTTGAAAAATTGCTCATACCCGCACAAATAGCACACATTATTCAAGAAAAAACTAAAACTTCGGTTGCCTCCCAAGAAGCACCTTATTTAATGTCGTGGCACGATGTAGAAATGCTCTCAAGCATCTTCCAAATAAACCACTTCAATAACTAAAATCTCATGACATTCACCTTGAAAGTTGGACCCTCCTTACCTTCGACTTCAATGGCCCCATTCGTGAACACTCGTGTCACATTAAATGGACCTGACCACTTTGACTTTAGCTTTCCTGGGAAGAGTCTCAGTCGAGAATTGTACAGCAACACAAAATCTCCAACTCGAAATTCTCTCCAAAGGATTTTAGTGTCATGCCATTTCTTCATTTTCTCCTTGTAGAGAGCTAAACTTTCATATGCCGTAAACCTGAATTCTTTCATTTCATTCAGCTGATCTACTCTCCCTTTCGAAGAATTCATCAAATTCAGATTTAATGCCTTTAATGCCCATAGTGCAGGTGTTCAAGTTCAATCGGTAGGTGACAAGATTTCCCAAAAACCAGTTGATATGGAGACATACCAATTGGTGTCTTGTAAGCAGTGTGATACACCCAGAGGGCATCATCTAGATTTTGAGACCAATCAGTCCTATTTACATTCATGGTCTTAGCCAAGATACTCTTAATCTCTCAATTCAAAACCTCTACTTGGCCACTCTTTTTTGGATGATATGGCGTTGCCACTTTATGTTTCACTCCGTATTTACTCAATAAGGATGCAAACAGCCGGTTGCAAAAATGCAAACCTCCATCACTAATAATACCACGTAGGGTGCCAATTCTTGCAAAGATGAAGCGCTTTAAGAATTGAACAACATTCTTCCTTTTATTGTTGGGTAGTGCAACGGCTTCCACCCATTTAGAAACATAATCCACAGCCACCAAAATACACATATTCCAAACGAACTCACAAAAGGCCCCATGAAATCTATTCCCCAAGCATCAAACAACTCAACTTCCAGAATAGGATTAAGAGGCAACTCATGCCTTCTTGACACCCCCACCTTGCTTTTGGAATTGTATATATTTCTTGAAAAATTCATGAGCATCTTTGTTGACGGATGGCCAGTAGTAACCACTTTGAAGAATTTTAGCGGTTGTTCGCACACCACTATGATGACCACCAATCGGCAAAGCATGACAAGCATTTAGAATTTTATTGACTTCCTCTTCCGGCACACATCGCCGAATAATATGGTTTGCACACTCTATGAATAGATATGGTTCATCCCAGAAATATATTTTGACATCGAACAAGAATCATTTTTGTTGATAGAAGTTCAGGTCTTCCGACATTAGCCCACATACCACATAGTTAGGAAAATCAGCATACGAAGGAGTCTGTGTAAGAGTGTCCATGAATACCTGCTCATCTGGGAATGAGTCATTTATGTCTACCTCAAGCTCATCTTTCTCCTTGCCCTCCAACCTAGATAGGTGATCGGCCACCTTATTTTTGCAACCTCTTCTATCCTTGACTTCAAAGTCAAGTTCTTGAAATAAAAGCACCCATCTTATAAACCTTGGTTTAGCATCTTTCTTTGCCATTAAGTACCACAAAGTTGCATGAACAGTGTGAACTACCATTTTGGTGCCTAGCAAGTATGCCTAGAATTTCTCAAATGCATATACCACCGCAAGTAATTCTTGCTCAGTAACAATGTAGTTACGTTAAGCACCATTTAATGTTTTGCTGGCATAGTAAATTTGATGTCTAGATCGTCATTCGAGGATGAATGTTCCCAAGGGGAAGATAATGGAACACCCCGGACACTAGTAGGCTAAATTAGAGCTTGACGTTAGGGTTTAGCGTTGTGAACGTGCCTCCCCGTATCTTAAAATTTAGGTTTTTGTGTTAGAATGTCAAGGTTTAAACCCCAAGGACCAACCATGGGTCCTTGAGAAAAAAGCCTCTTAGAGATTGCCTAGAAGTGACCACAGAGGGCACCCACGCCTCGTGGGTGAGGAGCATGGATCACGCTTTGGAAAATAAGTCCCAAAACCCTTACCACGGTTCACCAGCACGGCTCGTGAGTCCTACCATGGTCCGTCAGTGCTAGGCATGGAGAGGGCCAGGGAACTGCCATTTGGCAATTACACTTAGGGGCGTTTTGGGGTTTTCCATTTTTAATTAACATTAAATGATGTCGTTTTAAACTAAATTAGGACACCTATATAAAGATCTTAAGTCATCAAATTAAGTCTTCTTTCTCATAATTTCCAAATTCCCAAATCAAATCCAATTTCCCCAAAATCTTTTTTCTTGAACTCCAAGGAAGAAGAAGAAGAAGAGAACCAATCTAGGGTTTGAAGAAGAAGGCTTTTTCACTCAATTTGTTTGGAGAATCACAACTAATATATGGTAGTCCTTCATCCATGGATAGTCTTCATCCATGGAGTCCCTCCAAACTCAAATTCAAAACTTGTAATTTTTGTAAAAGCTAGGGTTTTACTCCAAGTCATGGATTCACTTCAAAAATGATTATAATGATTTAATTGATTATATTATGATCAAATTGATGATTTATTACTATTTTTATGATGAATTCCCCAAGAATCCATGAAGTTCCATATTTTCCCAATTTGGATCTAAAAGTGTGGGTGTTGATTGATGCAAGTAGAATATGATAGAATTATGCATGTTGGAATAGAACTACTTGAATTATGTTATCATCCATTTCTAATGTAGTAATTCTATATGTTTTTATGGAATATGATCTATGGTCCTTAAATGTCAAAGTATATGAATTATGCATCATTATGAGATTTAGGTATATGCTTTATGGATACTTTGAGAGTAAAGTGATTATGATGATGATCTAGTTGTTGTGTTGTTGGAAGATTATCCTCATGTACACACTTATGCATGAATATGATATGATGTGAAAGGTTTGTCACATGTAGTGATTCTAAGGTTGGAAAACTTGTCTCACCTATTGAATCTATGAGCTATAGTATGAATTATGTTGGATTGAGTGTCAAGACATTCTTCCATGAATATGAACTTAAGTCAAGACTTAATATGTGATATGTGAGAATTAATGCTTAGCACCAAGTGGATATGAATATGAGATGGAATCTTATACGATAGTTGAGTCCGGCTTCCCAATGAAAGCTTTTACACTAGTTGAGTCCGGCTTTCCAAATGGGTTCCTTCTACCATAGTTGTGTTACACCTCGAAAACTAGTGAACTAAACTAGAGAGTTCTAGAGCCTTGTGCTAGAGTTTTAGAGTTTGATATGTGGGATAAAATCATAAAAATGATTCCCGTACTTAGAATGAGGGTTTTAGGGTTAGGGCGTCAAGGTACGACCCCCCTAGGACCACCCAAGGGGTCCTTGAGCAGGACCCCAAAACAACCCAAAAGCTGTCCAAAACAGTTTTTCCCATGAAGGGCATCTACGGCCAGTAGATGGACACACGCCCCGTGGGTTGGGGTCGTGAGTCAAGGATGATGTTCCCCTGAAAATTTGAGCTGCAGATCTCCACCTACGGAGGTGCAGCACAGACAGTAGACCCACCCACGGACCGTGGGTGGGGTCTCGCAGGTTGGAGCAGATTTTTAGTTTTTTGTTTTAAGTTGGGGTCTAGGGGGTTAATTCCTTATTAATTAGGGGTTAAGTTGGGATAGTTAGTTAGTTATTAAACCACATATATAAGCCTATTAGATCCCTAAACTAAGTCAATTAAATCATTTTCTCAACTCACCAAAAAGAAACCCAAAATCATCTCTCTAGAAAGAAGAAGAAGAAGAACAAGGAGAAGAAGGTGATGTCTAGGGTTGAAGGGGCTGCCTTTGCTACTCAAATTAGTGGAGAATCTTCACCTAAGGTATTCTAGATTATTCATCTATGGGTTGTTCCACCCATAGAGCCCCCTAGGTTTCCCCCAATTGTGAAGACAAACCCCCCAACCTAGTTAGGGTTTCTTCCTACATTGTGGGTAGTGATGAAGTTTGATTCCAATCAAGTGGATGATACTTAATTATGATTGAATTATTATATTATAATGAATTTATGTGATTTCTATGGTGAACCCTAGCCTATTTGATGAATTTGATAATTTGTGAGTTTATGCCATGAAGGGTGAAATTGAAGAATTAGAATTAATCTTCTAAATATAATGTCATGTGTAGTAATTTTTCAAGATTAGGATCATATAGACATGAATTGTACTAGACTTTATTACATGTGATGGATCATGATTAAGTAAAGTTGATATTAAACCTTTGTGATGAATTATGACTAGAATTGCTTAAAGATGAATCTTGTGACTTGAATGTCTTGTGATCTAGATATGAATGAGGATAGAATGAAGTAAAGCTTTGAGAGTAAGTCTTGTAGTCATGAATTTTGAATCACTAGGTCTTTGAGAGTAAGGCTAATGTGATGAATAGAAGTCTAATAGGTAGAATTGTGGTGAAAGACCTAAACTCACCTAACCTACCTTATAAATGCTTGAAAGTATAAAGTGATAGAATCACTTAAACATGGATTGATTGTCAAGGACATCCTTCCATGAGAGATGAGTATTAAGCAAGGCTTAATAGTAAATCTTGGGGTGTATGCTTGGAATCAAGTGGATATTGACAATGAGATGGTGTGTCACACAAGATAGGGTTCGGGCTCCCAATTAAAAGGAGGACCACTCCTAGTTGATGTGAGGACTATCCAAGTTAAATGAGGAACTCTTACGTAGTAGAGTGTGGGTTTTCCCAAATTTAGGTCTCATGAGATGGGAGCCTTCACATAGTTGAGTTAAGGTTTCTTGTAACGACTCAAAAAATGAATAGGTTGAACTATAGCCTAAACGTGAGGGTCAATGTCAAAGGTTAAAGGCAAGGGCTAAGGGTTTTGGGTGGAGGCTATGGTTAGGGGACCAAGGCTGCCTAAAGCTAGGCCTAGCCACTGCCTACCATGACCACGAGGGTCTTCACGACCCGTGGTGCCACCCGTTGTTGGTGAGGCATTGTGCCCAAAAATGGATCCAAGCCAAGGCTTCCCTTCACGAGCCACTTCACAGATCGTGGTCATGACCACGGGCCATGGGAAGGCTCGTGGGGTTGCCTTGGCCTCATGGGAGAAGTGTCATGTTGAAGGAGCTAATGGTCAAAGGACCACGGGCTGTGGTTCCCTTGACGAGGCGTGAGGGTGGTCATGAAGATCACTTAGGTGCATAGGAGGCAAGGCTTCAAAGCCTTGACAGTGCCTCAAAGATAACGACCATCACCACGACTCGTGGTCTTGACCACAGATCGTGGGAGGTCTCATGGTCTTGCCTTTGACTCTTGAAGGCTTGGAAATTTGAGGATGGTCACTGGTCAAGGGACATGGGCACCACCACGAGCCGCGGTGCCCTTGACGAGCCATCAAAGTGGGCGTGGTCCCTGACGGGGGCTGCCCAAGTAGAGGGTTATTAGGTAATTTTCTTTTAATTAATTATTGTGTGGGGTCATTTTTAATTATTTTATATCACTTATATATATATTTTTAAGTCCTAAAACACTTCATTTACCCCTTTAGTCTACAAAACCCAAATCAAATCAAAAGTTCTTCTCCCTCCCAATATTTCTCTCTCTAAAACTCAAGGAAGAAGAAGGGAGCAATTGAAGCTATGGTTTGTGGATTCAAGGTGTTTATTCCTCAAATTTCTTGGGGATTCACAATCAAGGTATGGTAGTCTTCATCCTTGACTAATTTTTATTCAAGGAGCCAATTTCAAAACATGATTTTCAAGTTCCAAATTTCCCCAAATAGTAGAATTTTCAATCTAAGCATGGGTTCAATTCCAAAACGTTTTCAAGGGTTTATATTTGATGATTTATGAATGAATTGATGAATATATGATGATTTATAATCAATTTCCCCCTTGAACCCATGTTTTTCCCCAAAATACAAAATTGAATGTTTATGAATTGGGTTGATTGATTATGGAAGTATGTTGATGGATTATGCCTAAATTGATTTAGATTATTGAATTACATCATTATTAATTCTTAATTTTAGTACTCTAGGGTGTGTTGTTGAATTGTGATTCATAGTCTTGGAGGGCAATTTCATGAAAGTTGATGTATGAATATGATGTTATGTAAATATTTATGATTCCAATGAAAGTTATATCATCATGTCTATACTGTAATTGTGCTATTATTGAAAGGTCATTCTCAATTATGCACTCATGAATGTTGATGATATTACGTGAAGGGTTCTTTAATGTAATGTGAATCTTGAATTGATATGCATCCTCTTCTTGTATAAATAAAAGTATTGTTGATTGTTGAACCTTGGATTTGTAGGCTAATGGCACCCCTCCATGCATATTAATAATGAACCTTGGGATTAGTTGGCTTATGTCACCCTTCCATAAATGATGTAAATGAACTTTGGGATCGGTAGGTTTATGGCACCCTTCCATAAATGTTAATGATGAATCTTGAATTGGTAGGCTTATGGCACCCTTTCATGAAGATTCAAATAATCTTTCGTAATAACGTACCTTGAATCGATAGGCATATGTCGCCCTTTCATGTGTAAACCAATGTACCTTGGGTCGGTAGGCCAATGGCACCCTCTCATGTGTCATAATGTTAAAGTAATGAACTACTCTATGGGAATGTAGGCTAAGCACCAAGTGGATATGGTAAGATGGAAACTCTCCCAATGTTAGGCCGAGTTTCAATGAATGTCTGTCATATCCCATAACTATGTGCCCATATAGCTCTAGCTAGTGGATCCACCTAAGCTAAAATGTACCGGTCCTACCTTAGGCAAGTAAAACCACCTCTTTACAGTATGGGGCAAGACACCGGATTCCATGTCAAGCTTACATGGTCTATGTCGGTTAAACACTTATTCCCATCATGTGAGATACGTGCTATAGTTACTTGAGAGGTTCTATGAAGTGTGGGTGGTAGTATGGGATGTGATCCATTCATTGCACGAGTAGGCTTTGAGAGGCTATGGTGTGAATCTCTAATCTCTTAATGTTAATGAATGAATGTACTCAAAAGGAAGCTAATGAAAAATGTTGACTTAAATGTTTAAATGATTATGATGCATGCTTTACTTGGATTGTATTATGAGTTACTTCCTTGTCATGACTTATTGAATATGAATGTGCCTTGTCTATGATGTCTTCAAATGAGTACTTAGTGTGAATGGTAGTATGGGATATTATTCATACATTGCACAAGTATGACTTAGGGTTGTCCTAGATGTTGATCCTAATGTGTTGATATGACTTATGAAATGTTTATGTTCCTTATGTTTGAGTATTGTGTAAAGGTGAAAAGGAAGAATGGTAAGTTCACTTTTGGTGGCCTTAATGTGGTACTTAGTGTGGATGGTGGTATGGGACGCTATTCATACATTGTACAAAGTATGGCTTGGGGTTTACTTAAGGTGAAAGTTTAATGTGATGAAATGACTTGTATGTTGGTTGTGATTGTATCTTATGCCTCTTATACTTATGATCATGAAGTTTTCTCAAATTGGCAAATATCATAACTTTCAAATAAAATGTCCGTTTTAAGCATGGTTTTTGCATGGCTATCATACATAGTACATTAAATGTGCTAAACCATATTTCTTCTAGTTTACTACAAGTGTAGGTTCCGGCAAGTGAGTTGCTATCCGTATAGTTCAAGGGATTGGATTGAGTTCTTCCAAGGCCATTGGTATGTCCTCATACATTCGCGGACACATGCTTTATTGATGTTTCTTTCCTTTATTGTAATAGACATTTTAGACTTTCTATTGTAAAGGGTCGTGACCCTACTTTTGTTTCAAGATATTGATTAGATGGCCATGTGAGACAAATAGACTTCTATTGTTTTAAATGATATATTCGATTGTATGGATTAAAAGAGTTTTAAATTCCATACCATTTTCCTTATATCGGATGTTATGAATGCTATGAGGCTTGTTTGAGGCTCTTCAGAGTCTTGTACGCCGTGTCGCATCAAGGGGGTACCCTTGGGTCGTGACAAATATGGTATCAGAGCACAAGGTTTTGGAAATGGTTTTTAGGATTGATATCTCACAAGCCACGTCTAGTAGAGTCTTGTTCATGGGTGTGAGTCGCAAAACATTTATGAATGAGAGGTTATAGGACGTTAGGAAATTACACTTCTTTCATTATTCTTCAAGTCGTGCCATAGAGTTTAGCTCTATAAGTGTCATTTTCCTAAACCATCTCTTGTGTTTATAGGATATGAATACAAGAAGGGTGACCGTAAGAAGAGTGGAAAAGGAGATTGTGAATGAGGGAGTTCCTCCCCAAGGTCCCCAAGGTCCTCAAGGTGACCAAGCTCCTCAAGGAAATCAAGTTCTGGTTGATGCTCCGGCCATGACCAATGAAGAAGTTAGGTCGGATCTTTTGATGATGGCTCAAGCCGTAACTACTCAAGCCCAAGTTATGACGGCTCAAGCTACTAGGGGTGTTGAGACTCATTGGAACCCTATTGTGAGCACTATGGCTTCTAGGTTGAGAGACTTTGTGAGGATGAATCCTCCGGTGTTCCTAGGTTCTAAGGTGGGATAGGATCCCCAAGAGTTTGTGGATGAGGTGTATAAGGTTATTAATGCTATGGGAGTGGCTTCTATAGAAAAAGCAGAAATTGTCGCTTACCAATTGAAGGATGTTGCCCAAGTTTGGTTTACTCAATGGAAAAGTAATAGGACGGTAGGAGCGGGTCCTATAGAATGGGAAGAGTTTAAGAAAGAATTCCTTGGTAGGTTCTTTCCCCGTTAGAAGAGGGAGTTTAAGATGAAGGAGTTAATCAACTTTAGGTAAGGTAACATGAGTGTGCAAGAGTACTCTTTGAAATTTACCCAATTGTCTATATATGCCCCATCCTTGGTATCAAACCCTAAGGATTAGATGAGTATATTTATGATGGGTGTATCGGACCTAGTTGAGGAAGAGTGTCGTACGGCAATTCTCCATGATGACATGAACATTTCTAGGCTTATGGTACTCAATCTATTGAGGAGTCCAAACTTAAGAGAAATAATAGGGAGATGAAGAGAGTTAGATCCAATGAGCAAGGTCAACCAGGTTCAAAAAGAGAGCTCCAAACCAAGATTTTTCAAGCACTCCTAAGGTTAACCAAGAGAAAGGTAATGGACCTCCATTTTCTAAACCTACTTTCACCACTTATGGAAAAAGGCATTATAGGAAGTGCCTAGCGGTACTAATAGGTGCTATGGTTGTGGGAAGAATGCTCACCAAGTGAGAGATTGCCCTACTCTTACAGCCAAAGGAATGGAGGCTAAACAAGCTTCTCTCAATGATTTGAATCCCAATGCTCCAAAGAAAATAGTTTCTATGTACTTCAAGCTAAAGAGCGCAAAGGAGCTTCTCCAAATGAAGGCATCGGTATGTTGATAGTTCGTTATAGTTGTGAATGTTTTATTGAGGTTCCTATGCTATTTTCATGTTATACTTCCGCTTTCCTTTATGGAAATTTTGGACTTGAAAATGTGTTTACTCTTTATTGTTCTTTACTTGTGTTATGACATGCTAAGTGGCTTACATGGTTCCTTTTGGGGTTCTATGTGCCTTGTTACGTTTAGGGGGTACCCTGGGGTCGTGACAATGAAGTATTTTCTTACAATAAGGGTAACCCTAGTACGCCATCTTCGAATAGAGATTCGCGAGAGAAAGTAAATGAAATCACCTTGTTTCTCTCCTTGATTTGTTGGATGACTTGCTTTGGGAACTCTAGGCATAGACAAAAATTGTTGGAGGACAAAGTGGTCCAATTCTTGTCTAGCCTTGATATCTCTAATTTCTTCCTTAAGGAAAGCTATTCCAGACTGGAGATCTTGGATAGTTATGTACTTTGACTTTTTGGAGGGAAATCGATTTAAGATATCAGTAATATTGTAGGTGTTTTCCAATTAGGGATAAGAAAATATATGAGAGGAAGAGGTGGAAGGTTTATCTAAAGCCTTTTTGAATTGCTCTAGATAGTTTTTTTTCTAGTTTAAATCATGTTTATTACTAATAATCTCAAGAGCAAGATCATGTTTCGTAGTGCGAACATTAACCTCAGGTTTGCTTGTTTGGTCTTGGTCAGATTCATAGGACTCTTAGTCATCATTCTCAATTCGGTTGAAATTATTCAAATTCATCTTCTGCATAATCAAATTTTTTGCTATCTTCTAGTAAGAGGTTTTGAATTTGGTTTAGGACAAATTCATCAAGGTTAAGATTTCTAACATTTTCGGAGAGTTTTAAATATTTGGCAATATGGTCAGGCTTATCTGTAACGACCCGAGAGCACCCCCTAGTCGTAACACGGCATACTCGACCCTGAAGGGGTCTAATACAAGCCTCATAGCATTCTTGAACATAAGAACATAGGACTTAGAGAAGAATTAAAAACTTTCTTTACAATCGAAGACATTTTCATTAAAAAGCAAGCGGGAGACTTTTCTATACTCTATACACTATGTCTCAAACCATCTAATACTTTGAATACAACATTGGGACTTAGCCCATACAAAAGCTTTAACATGAACTAAAGACATAAAGGGGACATGGTGGATCTTGTCCTCGAAACTATGAGGACTCACCAAGTCTTCATCTCCAAGTTCCTTAGAAACATATTCATCAAGCATAGAACTCCAATATCTCCAACCCCTACACTTGGTAAGAAAAAAAGGGAAGAATGGGGTTAGCACATTAGATGTACTAAGTATGAAGACCATGCAAAAACATGCTAAAAAGGGACATTGAGTTGGAAGCCATGCTTTTATACCATTTTTGTAAAACTTTATGAACATTGATACAATAGGCATAATATAAGTCGCAACCAACATACAAAGTCACATACTTCACATTAAAGCAAATCCACATATATCTTTACCTTTACCATGAACCTCTACCTCAAGTAACCCTCAAGCTACACCTTGTGCAATGTATGGGTAGCGTCCCATACCAACACCCACACCAAGGCACCACCTTAAGGTCACCAAAAGTGAACTTACCATTCATCCTTTCCACCTTTACACAATAGAGCATATAAGACACATAACCCTTACATTAATCACATCATCACATTAAGACCAACATCTAAGACAACTCTAAGTCATACTTGTGCAATGTGCAAGTAGCATCCCATATTACTACTCACACTAAGTACT
>JAJOOS010027525.1:0-18081 GCA_029582725.1 Solanum chiquidenum
TATTTAATAGTGTATTTTAAAGGTATATATGTGCCCACGTGAACACATTACTATTTATAATTTTGCATTATTTTTTATGTCCACGTGGGCAAATATATATATTTAAAATACGGTATTAAATAGTCTAGGGAGGTAATAGGTCCTCATGAAAGTTTAATATCGCAACAGCAAATTCGACCAAAGTTGAGGTATTTTTTAGACCCTTATCCCTTTAAATTATCATATCATGTATTGTATTTTTATATTAAATTTTTTCATCTTGCCATTTTAATTTTGCGTATTCTTTATAATGAAAATTCATAATAAAATAAAATTTTATTATTCACGAAAATTAGAAAAAAATTAAAATACTATTAATTTTAAATTAAAATAGTATATATTAAATAATATATTTTTAAAATATTATATTACATTTAAAAAAGAATTATGATTATTAGATATTTAATTAATGGAATTATATGTAAAATAATATGTTAATTAGAAAGTAATAGAAAATAATAAAAAAGTGAAATAGAGAGTGTGGAGAACTACTATTCAACTCTCTAAATTTGAAGAATAGAGGGTGATTTGGAGTGCCCATTCTCTATTTTACTCTCTAAATATAGAGAATGGAGAGTAAAATAGAGGTGGGTTGGAGATGGTCTAAAGCCCAAATTAATCATTCAGCCTAAATGAACATGGATTTAATTCAAATTTTGTATGAATTTAATCCAATACAATTTATGTGTCTAAAACATACCAAGGCTGGCAAATCAGTACCCTATAGTGTCAAATAACTTTGGAAAGTATGTCCCTAACCATCCTAGAAATAAAATGGACATGAAGCAGCCCAACATGACTGGTGATCTTCAACCTCAAAATCATCAGCACAATGCCAAAAATGAGGTGATTCCAGAAAACTCCTTATACAGTTGTTCAGACTTTTGCTGCTCGTTTAAGGCATAATCAGTCAAAAAACGAAGCCTTCATAGACCTAACTACTCCTACTATCACAACCAAGCAAGGTATGTCTGTTGTCATTTTTTAAAAAGAGTGTCCAAATTATTGTATGTATTGTAGACATCAAGGTCACCTAGTTCATGTATGCACTATCAAGAATAGGGATGAGGAACATAGGAAAATGAAGGAACAAGAAGCAGAAAAAAGGTAAAAACAAGGGTGAGCAGGCACAAGTTGATCAGAAGAAAATACAGCAGCATGGCAGCATGGGAACTGGGCAGCTCGATAATTCAACCACACACACCTAGCAACTAATAGCAAAATGGTATTACCTGATTCATCAGTAGGTTGAACCTCAGTGCCACCAACAGAAATATGCAATTCATTAGATTCACCATCATGTGCTTGGTCTACAAAGTTGTTCTGATTATCTATTAATTGTTCAAGATAAGGTTGGGTTGTAGAGTTGCTTGGTCTACAAAGTTGTTCTGATTATCTATCAATTGCTCAAGATAAGGTTGGGCTGTAGAGTTATCTTGATCATCACTCAGCTTCTTAATATAATGTCGCAAAGCTTCATCATGTTGTTCAATAACTAATGTGTTGCGACCTCTAGTTTGCATAGTTCCTTCTCTTAAGTGAAGCCACTATCTAGTAGTATTAGGTTTAGATTAACTCAAACATTTATTACATGTCACATGAAAAATAAGAGGAAGCTTCATCTCTTCAAACTATGAAAAACACATAAATAGTGATTTGTGCACACAAACAAAGCTTAGCAACAAAAATAATTCTAATTGTAAGAGAAGTTGGTGTACTAGAAAAACAGTTATCCAGTGATAAGAACACCTTATCATATCACAATCCAAGAGCTGCAATCAATAAAATATAAGCAAAGACAAGCACATAAAAGACACTTCAATCTTCTATAAAATGTGTTTAATCGAAAGCAAGAAAGATATTTTATTAAAATTTTAATCAAACAAATCCATAGAAGTTCTTCAATAAACTTGCAAAAGTTTTATTTTATAAGTATCACCTATCTTATTAAGAATCACTTTCATTCTCAATGTCATTTCCTCCCTCAGCATTTGCTTCACCACCATTCGTAGAAGCTTGAGAATGTAAGTTTGTTTCAATTACTATCCTATCGACACCACTTCTTACCCAATCATCACACTCGTACTCCGATACACATAAGCAGTTTCTAAGAGAGATAATCAGTGAGATCACTTTGCATTGATGACTCAAATTGCACACTATTTTCATCTCCCATATCAAAAATGTCTCGAGGTTTAATTAACCGGGGGACAAATCATTCATGATCTACAGGATCTTGAATAAATATTACTTGTTGAGCTTGTTCTGAAAAAATAAAAGGCTCATGACTTCTCGATTGCCAGTGTCTGCCAGCCGTGAGAAATTCACAAGTGTGAAACCCAATTCATCATCCTTAACTCCTCTACCTTTGGTTACATCAACTCAATCACACTTAAATAAGACAACCTTAAATTCTTCATAATAGTTTAACTTCACAATATCAGTGAATCTATCATAATATGTGATATTTGTTGACTTTGGAGCATTATCACTTGTACTTGCATAACTTTCGGTCTTTGAAACAACCATAACACCACTATTTTGTGTCTCCTTGAACTCTTCACTTTGTTTTGTTCGGAATCTATATCCATCATTTATATTGAATGCATTGAATCTTCTTGCAATAAAAAACGACTCTTGTGCGAGGATTCTAACATCCTTTATGATGTTAGATGTAGCCTCTAACTCATTTACCTAATAAAATTGAAAGATACAATTATAAATACAATATAAGTACAAAGACAAGAATTTAGCTTGACCAATGACTTAGACCTACTACTTACTTTTTCCTTGAACCACTTTGAAAATATATCAAAATGCAGACAGTCACGTTGATGCTGATTCAAACGACGCTTACGATGTGATCTCTTGATTTCAACAATATGTTCACTATTCACATAACTCATATCTATCACTTTTGTTATCAAATAACACTTTTATAGATAGATGAATATATAGATAGATAGATATAAAAACTTACTTTTTATAATTCTCAACCACCTCTGACTCACAATTGAATAACACATGTCTATGTGCTTGTAACCACGTTTTCTCATCCAACTTAAATACATCTATTCCACCATCTGGCTCCCCAACAGTAAGAAAAAGACATTCTTCTTTGTTAGTATCATGCTCAATTTGATCATCACATTTTTTAGAACAATAAGACTTTGAATCTCCACCCTCCAAATATCGTGAATAAGATTTTCTTCATACCCAAGACTCGAATCCAAGATTCCCAACAAGATTTTCTTCATACCCAAGACTCGAACCCAAAACCTCTGATTAAGAGTGAAGTAGTCCACCACTACACCAGGGGCGGACCCACCTTGTAAGAAGGGGTCTCATCCGGCACTGCTTAGTCGGAAAGTTTAATTAAAATATACATATACATATATCAGAAAAAACAGAACACTTTTATATATAACATCGATAACAATAGTTAACACAAACTCCCGGATGGCTTGTGGTTAAGGATCCGTTTGGTAGGAGGTATTAATTAAAATAGTTCATGGATTAAAATTTAGTCCAACAAAAATATTGTTTGGTTACTTTATTTTACCTAATCCATGGATTAGTTATACCTCATACAAGGTCTTATTTTATCCCTAGAAAAGGGAGGGATAACTAATCCAAGGTTTAACAATCCTTGGATAAGACCCCTAAATGACTAAACTATCCCCAAATCTTTTTTCCTAATTTTTTTTTGGTAAGTTAATGCTCTTTTTTATTTAAATGAGAATATTTATAAATATTCTTTTAATTCTCCAAATTCGTTCCATGTAATTTGATGATTTCACAAATTAATATTTTTTTCTCCAAGTTTGATTTGTTATATTGAGTTGGTTTTTTCGGGGTTTTTTTTAAAAATGTAGTTCGTCGATTGACCACTTGAACTATTTTTTTTAAAAAAAAGCTTTGTGTATTTGAACAATTTAAGTAGCCTTAAATTTATGTTAAGTTTAAGGTTAATATACCGTGCTATCAAGGATCTCTATGGTGCATATCACACCTCAAAATTTAATAATATTTTTTAAAATATATTTTAGGATTTAATTTGACAAATTAAATGAAATATAAAATCTCATAATAACTCAAGGGTATAATAGGAAAGAAACTTTTTCTAGAATTTTAAACCAAACATAAGATTAAATAGGAAACATGAGCCAAACACTTGATAAAAACTAATCCTTACATTACTAAACCCTGCATTCCTAATCACTGCATTACTAATCCATGCATTAATAATCCATGCATTATGCTTGTACCAAACGACCCCGAAGTGTTTCCTCAGTTTGGCTGTCACCCCTTCGAACCTTGACGGTAGCCTTTTTTTTTTTACAGAACATTTGTAAGTTATTATTACTAAATTAGTTGCTAAAAAATATATCTTTCATTTTAAAGTTCCATTCGAACCCAAAAGGCCTCCCCTTTGAGCTCTTCAAATCAAACCAATCAATCAAGAATTCTTTGAGCACTTCTGACCAAAATAATTTTTTTGAAAAAAAATACTTTTTAAAATAAGTTTGATTCTAAGAGTTTGGTCAAACATCATTAATCACGCTAAACCTAAAATTCTAGTGTTCAAAAATTAGTTATTCTTTTCTTTAATTTTTTCATTTGTTCTTTCCTTTAAGTGACGACATCACTTATAAAAAAAACTACGTCGCTAATGCACTACACCACAATTCATGTTAGTAAGATCACCGCAATATCACTTTAACATAAACTACATTTTATGTCAAAACCAGATAAACGCTGAAATGAAGAGAGTAATTAACATGATGTCGGAAATAACATGACATCAGAAAGTTGATACTTTTGGGAACATTGAAAAAAACACTCAAGAGTTTATCATGTTTTCAGAGTTACCAAGGACATCAAGAGTAATAAAGAGATAAATCCAGAATATATATTATTAATAGTAGAAAAAAGAACCACATATCTGTTATAAAAAAATAAATAGGCCCACAAAAGATTACGTAGTAGACCATGTTAAATACAAAAATGGCCTAAAAAGAGAAGAAAAGAACAGAACCACATGTAACGTGTTTTTTTATCAAATAAATAGGACCACACAAAATTAAGTATTGGTAGGTAATATTAAGTAATGTTAAATTACAAGTTCCTCTCTATTTCCTATTCTGTTATATAAATAATATTATATAGAGTAATACAGACTCTTTATCAACAAAATATAATATAAATTATAAAATCCAAACTACTCTAACCTGTAAAAATTTGAATATTGAGACCTTGTGTAATTCTCATCTAGTGTAATACAATTAGTGTGGATGCTACTAGGCCAATTAGAGGTTTCTCCAATGAGATTTATGATCTCTAGCTGGGTAGGACCCCATTATAATTATATAAATTGATCTTATTAGTCCCACAAAATCTTGGAGTAAAATATGCTATGTGCTGGATGCACTACTCTCCACATGTTTGTAACAAAAATTATACCACAATTTGTACCAACATTTTTTAAAAGATAAAAGTCTTAATGGTATATTGCCCAAAATTGAAAGAAGATAAAAGCCTTTTATATCCACATCTCAAAATTCTAGTTTGGTAAATGTCTCAGGTAATAATAGTACATGCACCTACATTTTACAGTATACTTTTATTGGTTTATAATGGATTTTCACTATTTAAAAAAATAATAAATTTTAAGTCTTGAAAATAGTTGGTAGAATAAGTAACTAATGTTAAAAGTTAAAATAAAATAAATTCTTGAATTGTTAAAGTGGATGATGTAATAATAACAACAATAACCTACTCCAATATAATTCATAAGACATAAGTGGAAGATATACACGGATTTTATCTCAATATTAATAGATAGAAAGCATATTAATAAATAAGTAAAAATATAAAAATATAATGTACAAGTACAAGTAACTAAACAAAGGAGGGACTATGTACAAAAACGTTTTTGAGGCGAGTCTCGGGACGGGTGTACCAAAAACGCTCCGGAGCGTACCAAAAATGCTTCGGGGTGTAAATTAAAGACATAGATCTATGAGGCATAAGTTCTAAAATTTGAGGCGTAAGCCTCGAGCATAAAAACGTAAGTCCTGAGCGTAAAACGTAAGCCCAGACGTTATTAATTTATTTTTTTGAACCTTTTTTGCTTTAAATCATATTTTTTATTATTGGTGTAATGATATTTCTGAAATAGTAATTATAATACTTTTTCTTCATTATTGATTATTAATACTTATCTCAAATAAAAATCATAATATAATTTATATATATTATAGGTTATTTATAATAAAATTATTTGTAAAATCATTATTGAAAGGTTTACTTTTGCTTATTTTATTAGTATTAAAACTATAAAATTGAATATACATGAAACTACGCTTCGTAGATTCATGGGACTTACGCCCTGTGTCTCAGGGCTTACATCTCGCCTCGTACCGTATAAAATGCCTCGCCTCACGTCCCCGCCTTTTAAAACACTGTTGTACTTAGTACTTACTATTACTAATTTACAAAATATGGTATTTTTTACCCCTATCACTCTCCTGATCTAATCCCCTAATACGTCTTCCTATCCACTAGTTAATTCTCACTTAGGGGTGTCAAAAATGAACCCAAACATAGGTAATCCGCCCAAAATTTTAAGGATTGGGTTCAAGATAATTTGAATTGAGTTCAATCTCAATTCATTCAAGCCTAACCCATTTTAAGAGAATCCTCAATTGAGCCCAATTCAATCTCCAATTTCAACTCGTTTTAAGACTCTTTATTAAGATATGTTCATGTATTGAAGGTATGAATTATTATCTATTTAATATCTTTCACGATTTATCTATCCATTTGTTACTTTTAAAAAAAAATAAATGAGTTGAAATTCAAATTGTGATTATAAAAGTTAATTATCACTGTGTTAAAATTATTGAGATTAAGCGGGTCAAGACCCAACCCATTTTTTAAGCCCATTTGAGCCCAAAGTAAACTTGGGCGGGTCAAGACCCAACCTGATTTTCTATTTCAACCCATTTTAATATCTCCAATTTCAACTCAATCCGTCCATTTGACACCCCTAGACTCCCACTCAATTCTTTAAAAACTTTAAGCTTTTAATTTTTGTACCAAATTGATAGTACCATTATATAGGATACAATATTGCTTTACAATTAGAAAAATGTTATACACACACATGTACAAGGACATTTCGGAAGAAGAATATCATATGGCGCGGAGAGTTGAAACAAAGTTGATCAAAATAATGAATGAAATTAAAAGTTTTATTTTCATTCTATTGTGCGCTATAAAGTCATTAAAACTAGGGCGGATTTTTTATTTTCATCAAACTTTTCAGGGTTTTTATGACAATTTTTTTATTATATTTGTATTTAATTTTACCTATATATGCATAGTGAAAAAATAGAGCATTGTATTATACTTTTTTTTATCATATTTATTTTTTACAAACTCATTCAAATTCTATTTAATAAAAACTTTAGATGAGCTTAAAATTCACCGGTTAGGAGTATTTAGCCTTGCAAGGTGGTCCTTATTGATTCACACGAAATTTCACGTGCCCCATGCTACGCAGGTCAGAGCGTAAGCTAGTGATGCTTTTCGACTACTGGACGTTCATCATCTAGGATGCATAACTCAGGTTGTTTCGTCTCATCTCCTATATTTTCAACAATTTTATTTAATTCACTCTCATATTTATTTATTGATCTTTTCAACATTTTTTTTAATAAATATTGAATGGTCAAACTATTATGATTTTATTGTTTCGAGATTTTCACGATCCAAAATCTCACCTCATGATGACACCTAATACGTCTCACCAATAGGAAAGTCAAATTCATAGCCCGAAACTATAAGCAACGGGCTATCATGCGGAAGAGAAGAATGCGGAAGATAAAGGACAATTATCAAAATAAAGGAAAGAGAGAAAATCAATTAAACATAAAATATCTCCAAAGTCTTGTGTCAATCGGTATTCGAGTAACTAGTCAAAATAGGATTATATATAGTTCAAAGTAAATATAAATATACAGATCCGTCTTCGAATGTAAGTAAAGACTAGTCCTAGTAAAAATAGAGAGAGAATGACAACTCTGAATGCCAGGAGCTCACTCCAGTCTCCGAATCCAAAGCTACTCCGCACGAGGCACACATCAACGGCGAGAACTCGTACTATGATCAATTTTTTTTTAAAAAAACAAATCAAGTATATATTTTACCATAATATTGATATTGATTTGTGTATAAGCTTAAGTCTTGAAAATAATTTGAAGAATAAGTAACTAGTGTTAAAAGTTAAAGTAAAATAAAATCTTGATTTGATAAAGTGGACGATGTAACAATAATAACAACAATAACATATCCCAATGAAATTTCATACGACATAAGTTGTCACTGTACACAAATTTTATCCCTAAATTCATAAATAGAAAACAAAATAGACAAGTAAAAGTAAAAAATTATCTTAAATATTATGTATAAGTACAAGTAAACTAAGGAGGGACTATCATAATAGAATCTTATTATAAGTACAAGTAAACTAAGGAGGGACTATCATAATAGAATCTTATTAAGGTACTTACCAGTACTAATTTACAAAATATGATTTTTTTTTACCCCTATCACTCTCCTGACCTATCCCCTAATACGTCTTCCAATCCACAAATTAATTTCCACTCAATTTTTTGAAAACTTTAAGCTTTTATTTTTTGTACCAAATTGATAGTAACATTATTATATAGAATACATATTGCTTTACAATTAGAAAAATGTTATATACACATGTTACATGTAGGACTTTTCGGAAGAAAAATATCACATGACGCTGAAAATTTAAATAAAGTTGATCAAAATAATGGATGAAAATAAAAATTTTATTTTCAACATATAATGCGCTATGAAGTCAATAATATTAGCATAGGCTTTTGATTTTCATAAAATCTTTTTAGGCTTTTAAACCATTTTTTTTCATTATATTTGTACTTAATTTGACCTATACATGCATAGAAAAAAAATAGAGCATTTTATTATACTTTTTTATCATTTTTTTTTTTCAAAACTCATCCAAATTCTATTTAATGAAAACTTTAGATGAGCTCCTATATTTCCAACAACTTTGGTTAATTCACTCTCATATTCATTTATTGATATTTTCAGCAATTTTATATAAATATTGAATGGTCAAACTGTTAAGATTTTATTGTTTCAAGATTGTCACGATTCAAAATCTTACATCATGATGACATATATTATGTTCCACCAGTAAGTAATCGAACTCATAACTCAGAATTAGAAGCAGCGGGCTATCACGCGGAAGAAAAGAATACGGAAGATAAAGGACAATTATCAAAATAAAGGAAAGAAAGAAAATCAATTATACATATAAAAAAATCCCCAAAACCTGCTATGAGTCGGTATTCGAGCAACCAGTCAAGATATAATTACAGTATAAAGTAAATATAAATATAAATATACAGATCCATCTTCTATTGTACGTAAAGACTTATCCTAGTAAAAGCAGAGGGAGAATGACAACTCTGAATGCCAGAAGCTCACCCCAGTTTTCGAATCTAAAGTTGCTCCACACGAGGCACACGTCAACGGTGAGAACTCGTACTATGATTAATTGTTAAAAAAATTAACAAATCAAGAATATATTTTATCATAATATTCATATTAATTTGTGTATAATCTTAAGTCTTGGAAATAGTTTGAAGAATAAATAACTAATATTAAAAGTTAAAGTAAAATAAAATCTTTATTTGTTAAAGTGGATGATGTAATAATAACAACAACGAAATATTCCAATGTAGTTCCACTCGACATGAGTTGGTATATATACATATCATATCATGCTGAGAGTCGAGATAAAATTGATGAAACTAAAAAAATATTTTCTACTTATAGTGCGCAATAAAGTCATTAAACTAGGCCACACTGTTGATTTCCTTAAAAAAAAAATCAGACTTTTTTCACACTTTTTTTAATTATATTTGTATTTAATTTGACCTATATATGCCTAGTGAAAAAAATAGAGCATTTTATTATACTTTATTTATCATATTTATTTTTCAAAACTCATCCAAACTCGATTTAATGAAAACTTTAGATGAGCTTAATATTGTCACGATCCCGACCTGTCGTGAGTGGCACCCACACTAAAATCCGGACCAACTACCAGCCAACTTATTATAACACAACAATTAAAATAAACATTCTAAAAACAATAAATCAAGTTCTATAGCCAAAAATCAATGTCAGAAAACATTCGCAGAAATAACCCCTAAAAATAGAAAGTCATGTACCAAAACTTTAAAATGTCTAGAATAAGGGGATGCAACCCCAAGAAAGAAAATGAAAGTCTAAAAGTCTAAGTCTGAATAGATGGACTAAGAGGAGAAGAGGAAGTCATGGCGGCCCGGAGGAAGTCATGGCGGCCCGGAGGAAGTCATGGCGGCCCGGAGGAAGTACCTCACCCTTGGATTCAGATAGCGCTAAGATTACATATGAGGTCGCGAAATAGCTGTTTGAATAAGTCATGTACACAACAAGAAAAGAACAAGTGCAGTATAAGTACACAAACCAAAGTGTACTAGTAGGATCATCGGTAAACTCCAAAATTATGAATATAAACACTTAACTAAAACATAGTACAAACAAGACAACACATACATCAACCTAGTCAGTAATACAACAAGACTTACAATCATTAATCCTGACTTACACATTTACATGAAGTATATATATCACATATGATCACAAACAATCTCAGTTCATTAAAGAACAATATACAAGAGAATAGCCAAACATATATCATGTGATGAGCAAATTATTAGTAGACTTGTACCGGCGTGGTATCTGAGACAATATATAAGATATTCCGTACTAGAATTGATATCCGAACAAATCAATAAGAAATTTAGTACCAGGTGTGGTACTCGAGCCAAACAATTGTCACGCCTCGAGGTACCCCCTTGACGTAAACACGGGACCTAGGATCACGAATGACCCCAAGCTAACCCTGAGTTGGCATATCAATTTATAACTAATAGTGGGGAATACCCAAAACTGGTCTGAATATATAAAACTAATTAAGAGTTTAGTGATACTGAACATTCACTCAAATCTAAAGCTGAATCTAATACTATGTCTGAAAAATTCTCTAACTGACTAGAATTGATGAGACATGTCGCCAGCTAACCCTAGCAAAACTGAAACTGAAATAAAAGACTAAATATGAAAACACAAGTCTATTGTCCTCGAAGTATGATGACTCACCACTGAAGCTGCTGAATACAGATTGGAAACCGATCTATGTGTGATCTGGATACTGAGTACATTAACCTACATCATGAAAGGATGTAGCCCAGAGTATGTGTTAGTACTTGGAATGTACTGAGCATGCAGGATATGAAAAATAGATGAACAACCATATAAGCTGCACAAAACATAACTGAGCAATGACATAATCTAAACAGAATAATAATACTGAAATATACTGAAATGAACTGAACTGAATGCAATGACCAAATACTGATTATTAACATAATATGTTGAGACTAAATACTGAAGTATAACTGAAAACCTGGTCAAATGCACTAGAGTCTGACTGTGGGAGCTACTATTAATCGACATAAAACCACGTGAGCTAACCATGGAGTCCGATGTAAATACCCCATCGAGAGGATCCAATATACCTTGCCAAGGGTATAAAGGCATGACTGGCATGATCACTAAATCTGATGCCCAACAGAAGGGATTTATAAACCTGCGAGGCACCTAGTTCTGAAACTATGAGCGTACGTTGAACCCTAGTCCAACTCGGTGTTAAGCCTACTCCCAACTGGAATTGTGTATGACACAACATAACTGAATTAATACTGGATAGCTCAATATTCTGACATGCAAATATGAGAATGCAACATTTATGAACTGACAATGTAACATTCGAAATTGGAGCATGCATATATGTTTAACTGACATACTACACCACTAGGGTTCTGAATTTCATGCAAAAAATAAAGCAATGATTTCACGAAAACATGATAATCTGATTAGGAACACTATAACATCTAAATCACAACCAATATCTAAGGTTTTAGAAACCCTAGGTCTAAGCAAGATATAGCGAATCAAGAATCTGACTGAATTCCAGGGACCTAGTGGATGAAAGAAACCCACTAGTGAAATCCCACATACTTGGTGACGAAATCTACGGAGAAATCCTTCGATTTTGGGCTAGAACTTGAAGGAAACCTGCTAGTTGTTCTTGGGGAGTTGGTCGACTCTTTCTCCTCTTTTGCTCTAAGTTTTGATGAGTTTTTGTGAATTAATCGCTTAGGATAAAATCTGACTAGAATACTAGGCTAAAACTGATCAAAATGACGTAGTTTAGAGATAAAATAACTAGGTAAAGATCTAACTACCCCTAAGCTAAAAGTTGACCACGACCTACGGACCCTAACCGACAGACAGTGGTTTGACCTACAGTCCGTCCTGCAGGTCCGTCGTCTGGCTTCAGAGAGTTGGAACTAGGGACTTGACCTACGGACCCCTAACCACGGACCGTGGTCTGACCGACGGTCCGTTGGTCAAGCCATGGGTTTGGATTTTCTGGGCAGTGTTGAGGTTGTCAACCACAAACCACACATACGGTCTGTGGTCCCATCCACGGGCCGTGGGTGGCCTCCGTGAGTCGACACTTACAACTTCTAAAAATCTGCATTTTGAACTTTTTCAAATCTGGGGTGTTACATTAACTCCCCCATTAGGAACATTCGTCCTCGAATGAAGTCTAAACTAACTGAGAATGGAGGGAAGGAGCTGCAATCCCTACCACTAATTACTAGAAACTGAAATCTAACTGAACTGAGTTCCAAGAATCATGCAAATATGCTGAAATACAAAAATAACCGGAGGAACAAGGTACTGAGACTGAATTTACGCAAGAGTAAATTGAGAGGCTGGAGAGGAACTATTACCTCAAGCTACAGAATCAGAAGGAAATAGACAATGATACTTGGCCTTCGCTTCAGCTTCCCAAGTAGCTCCCTCTACGGACTGACTCCTCCACAGAACCTTCACTGAAGCGACTTCTTTATTTCTCAACTAGCACATCTTTATAAGTGAGACTATCCTTCACAGCCACACTCTCTAATGTTACTATTGATGTTGGATCACCCACACACTTCTTCAACAGGGAAATGTGAAAAACTGGATGAACCGCTGTTAGTTCTGCTGGGAACTCTAACTCATAAGCCATATTACCAACCTTTTTCAAGATTCTGTAAGGACCTACAGATCTGGGACTGAACTTCCCTTTCTTGCCAAATCTCATCACCCCCTTCATAAGTGACACCTTCAGGAAAACCCAATCATCGATATCAAACACTAAGTCCCTCCTCCTCACATCTGCATAGGACGTCTGACGACTCTGGTTGTCTTTAGTCTATCTCTGATGAGTTGAATTTTTTCCATGGCTTCATGAACCAAATCTGGCCCTATTAAGGCTGCTTCACCTACTTCAAACCAACCAATCGTAGATTTGCATCTGCGCCCGTATAATACCTCATAAGGGGGCATCTGAATACTGGAATGATAGTTATTATTATAGGCGAACTCTATGAGAGGTAGGTGATCATCCCAATTACCCTTGAAATCGATCACACAAGCTCTCAACATGTCCTCTAGGGTATGAATGGTACGCTCTGCCTGACCATCCGTCTGTGGATGAAATGTTGTGTTGAGATTCACCTGAGTACCAAGATCTTTATGAAAAGATTTCCAGAAATGAGAGGTAAACTGAGGACCTCTATCTGAGATGATAGACGTACAAGGGAACCCCATGCAACCTCACTATCTCATTAATGTAGAGTTTAGTGTAATACTCTGCTAAATCTGTAGTCTTGACAGCTAAGAAGTGAGCGGACTTAGTAACTCTGTCAACTATCACCCAAATGGAGTTATGTTGTCTGCGAGTACGAGTTAAACCTGTAATGAAGTCCATGTTTATCACTTCCCACTTCAATGTAGGAATGTTAATCTCTTGTAGTATACCTCTTGGTCTCTGATGTTCTACCTTAACATGTTGACACTTAATTAGGACACTTAGTCATAAAGTCTGTTATGTCCCTCTTCACACCGTTCCAACAAAAGACTTCTCGTAGATCATGGTACATCTTAGTGTCACCTGGGTGAATAGAATATCTGGAGTTATGGGCATCTGTAAGATCTGTTGCCTCAACTCACCCACCTTAGGAACACATAAGTGACCCTGGTAACGAAGCACAACATCTCCCTCTTGGGAGAAAACCTCAACTTTATGTTGATGAACTGCACTTTTTAACTAAAGTAATATATGATCACTACCCTATTTTTCCTTAACCTCTGCTACCAATGAATATTCTGGCCCATTCTGAACTATCACACCACCATCTGACATGTCCGTAAGACCCACTCCTAAATGAGCAAGCCTATGAACAACTTTTGCTAATTCCTTCTTTTCTTCCTCAACATGTGCTACACTACCTATATATAGTCTGCTGAGAGCATCAACCACTACGTTGGCCTTACCCGGATGGTAAAGCACATTCATGTCATAGTCCTTGAAGAATGCAACTCTTTCTGGGTGAACACATACTGGAGGATCTTATGATCTGTGAACACATCAAAATGAACACCATACAAGTACTGTCTCCAAATCTTTAGAGCAAATACTACAGCTGCAAGCTCGAGGTCATGAGTCAGGTAGTTCTTCTCATGTATCTTAAGTTGTCTAGAAGCATAAGTTATGACCTTACTTCGCTGCATCAACAAACAACCTAGGCCGACCCTGGATGCATCACAATAAATCACATAACCATCTAAACTATCTGGTAGGGTCAAGACTGGAGTTGTAATCAACCTAGTGTTCAGTTTTGAGAAGCTTTTCTCACACTCATCTGTCTACTGAAACTTGACCTTTTCTGAGTCAACTTGGTCAATGAGGAAGCTATGGATGAAAATCCTTCAACAAATCTCCTGTAATAACCAGCCAAATC
Source organism: Solanum chiquidenum (assembly GCA_029582725.1). NCBI lineage: Eukaryota > Viridiplantae > Streptophyta > Magnoliopsida > Solanales > Solanaceae > Solanum > Solanum chiquidenum. The sequence continues at coordinate 15,072 of JAJOOS010027525.1, forward strand.
CAAGAAACTTCTGATATCTGTTGGAGAGGTAGGCCTGAGCCATTGCTTCACTTCCTCTATTTTCTGAGAATCCACTCGAACTCCTTCACTAGATACCACATGACCAAGGAAAGCGACTGACTATAACCAGAATTCATAGTTGTTGAACTTAGCGAATAACTGGGGCTATTTAAGAGTTTGCAGAACAACCCTCAGATGAGTCGCACGTTCCTCCTCACTCCGAGAATAAATGACATATCATCAAATAACAAACAAGTCCAAATATTGTTTGTACACCATGTTCATTAAGTCCATGAAAGCTGCAGGAGCATTGGTTAGTCCAAAAGACATAACTACGAATTCATAATGGCCATATCGAGTTTTGAAGTTTGTCTTTGGAATGTCACTATCCCTGATTCTGAGCTTGATGATAGTCGGATCTGAGGTCTATCTTAGAAAAGCAACTAGCACCCTGAAGTTGGTCGAACAAGTCATCAATCTTGGGGATGGAATTCTTATTCTTGATTGTGACTTTGTTCAACTGCTGATAATCAATGCACATTCTGAGGGAACAATCTTTCTTTTTCACGAACAACACTGGAGCACCCCATGGAGAGATACTAGGTCTGATGAAGCCCTTATCTAGAAGGTATTTCATCTGTTCTTTCAATTCCTTTAGCTCATCTGGAGCCATTCTGTAAGGAGGAATCGAAATAGGCTGGGTATCTAGAAGGAGATCAATTCCAAAGTCGATTTCCCTTTCGGGAGGAACTCCAGGAAGATCTTCTGGAAAAAATTTGGAAACTCATTTACTACTGGGATTGATTCAAGAGTTGGGATTTCGGAGCTTAAATCCTTAACCCAAAAAAGATGATAGATATACCCTTTAGAGATCATCTTCTTGGCCTTAAGGTAAGAGATAAATCGACTTATATACACTGAATTGTTACCCTTACACTCTAAGACTGACTCGTTTGGAAACTGAAACCGAACGATCCTGGTTCTACAGTCGACTGAGGCATAACATGAATGTAACAAATCCATGCCTAGAATGATATCAAAATCTACCATTTCTAACTCTACAAGATTTGCTGAGGTGACTTTCTGAGATAATGTGACAGAGCAATTTATGTATACCGGTCTAGCTATAACTTGGTAACCAACACCGAAGTTTACTTCTATATAGGGAGTTACAAAGGAAAGAGTAGCCCTGGATCTAACAATGCATAAACATCTAATTGAAAGACTCGTAATGTACCAGTAACCACATCAGAAAAATCTTCTTGGTCATGGTGAGCCTGGAGAGCATACAACATGTTTTGGCGTTAACCGCCACCTATACCAGATGAAGCACCTTGCTGAGTTGGGTGACCTGTTGGTGCTGCTGGAGCTGTAGACTGAGCCTTATTATTTTTACCTCCTTGCCCCTGCCTAGCAGAAGTGAAATCCTTCAACCTATTGCCAGACTGACCACACCCAAAGCACCCTTCCTTGCCTGCAAGACACTCGCCCAGATGGTTCTTACCACACTTTGGACAAGTTGGGAAAGTCTTGTTACCTGAATTACTCCCTTGAGACTTAGAGCCTAATGCCCTACCTTTCTGATCTTGTCGAAACCTGGGGAGTGGAGCACTAGCTAATGAAGGTGCTAAGGCTGTAGACCTCTACTGAAACTGTGAGTGATTTCCACCACCTTATTTCTGCTGAGAGTATTCACAATTCCCTGTTCTATTCTTCTTGTTGTCCTTAGCCATTTCCCTAAGTTTATCTCCCTTAACCTGTTGAGCATGAGTCATAAGCCTAGATATATTCATATCCTCTAAGAGCATAGCATTCATGCACTCTGTCTTCACCAAGTCGGATACCCCAAACAGAAACTTACTCATTTGTGCCCTCGAATCGGTAATCATGTGTGAAGCATACCTGAAAAGTTGGGTAAACTTGAGTCTGTATTCTTGGACTGACATTGTACCCTTCTTCAAATTCATAAACTCTTGTGCCTTGACTTCTCTCAACTCCCTTGGGAAAAACCTATCCAGAAAAGCTCTAGTAAAACACTCCCAAGTCACAGGAGTTATATCCATACCCTTGTTTTCTTTCCACCGAGTGAATCAAATGTGAGCTACATCCTTAAGCTGGTAGGATGCAAACTCAACCCTATCATTACCAGTCACTTGCATCACTACAAATATTTTCTTAACTTCATCAAGGAAGTTATGTGGGTCCTCACCAATCTGCGACCCTAAAAACTCAGGCAGATTCATCCGAACAAAGTCTCGAACCCTAGCTGCAGCTGATCCAACATTAGTATTTGTAGGAACTAAGACCTGCTGATTATTCTGATTGGCCACACTCTGATCCTAAAGTTGGATTACATTTCGTAACTCTGCATTCGTAACCTCATGGTTCGGTACTGGAGGAACTGCATTAGCATTGCATGCATTAGCATTCCGTGTGTAAGCTCTATGAGGAGACATGATCTGAAACACATAATGATGGATTAGAAAGGAGAAGTTAGAACATGCCTCACGCACGATAAGAGTAGCAAAGAAAGTGAAGTTTTTCTTCAAACACTTCGTAACCTCTCTCTCATAGAATGTGGTGCACTTCACACCTATGAAAGAAACTCTACTTAGTGCAGCTTTCAGACATCCTAGGACTCTTGAACGTAATGCTCTGATACCAAGTTTGTTACGCCCCGAGGCTACCCCCTTGACGTAAACACAGGACCTAAGATCACGAATGACCATAAGCTAACCCTGAGCTGGCATATTGTCACGACCCGAGAGTACCCCTAGTCGTAACATGGCGTATTCGACCCCGAAGGGGTCTTATACAAGCCACATAGTCATTCATTGCATTCAATAATGAAAATAGTGCGGAATAAAAAACTTATTTACATCCACACATTCAAACTTCATTAAAACAACTTTAAAACACACAGCGGAAGTCTAAGTCTCACATGGCCATCTTAGACACAATCACAAAACATAAGTAGGGACACGGCCCTTTACAATCAAAAGAAGTCTAT